>JAODAL010059766.1:0-21285 GCA_025379985.1 Phyllomedusa bahiana
CAGGAATAGGGCAGGTATAGGCAGCTTAGGCAGTATAGGCAGCTGTAAGCAGGCATAGGGCTGGCTGTAGGTAGGTATAGGCAGCTGCAGGCAGGTCTTAGGCAGGTATAGGGCTGGCTGTAGGCAGGTATAAGGCAGGTATAGGCAGCTGTAGGCAGGTATAGGCAGCTGTAGGCAGGTATAAGGCAGGTATAGGGCCGGCTGTAGGCAGGTATGAGGCAGGTATAGGCAGCTGTAGGCAGGTATAGGGCAGGTATAGGCAGCTGTAGGCAGGTATAGGACCGGCTGTAGACAGGTATAGGCAGCTGTAGGGCAGGTATAGGGCCGGCTGTAGACAGGTATAGGGCAGGTATAGGCAGCTGTAGGCAGGTATAGGGCAGGTATAGGCTGCTGTAGGCAGGTATAGGCAGCTGTAGGAGTATAGGCAGGTGTTGGCAGGTATAGGGCGCTGTAGGCCGGTATATGCAGCTGTTTTGCTGGTATAGGGCCGGCTGTAGGCAGGTATAGGCAGCTGTAGGCAGGTATAGGGCCGGCTGTAGGCAGGTATAGGCGTAGGCCGTCTGTAGGCAGGTTTAGGGCAGTTGTAGGCAGGTATAGGGCAGTAGGCAGGTATGGGTAAGGGCCGGCTGTAGGCTGGTATAGGGCCGCTGTAGCAGGTAGGCAGCTGTAGGCAGGTATAGGCAGCTGTAGGCAGGTATAGGCAGTTTAAAAAATAAAAAAACAATCACTTACCTGACTCCCCGCTGCTCCGTCTCCCTCGCCGCTCCGCCTCCTCGCTGTCCGCCTCCCGCGCGCTGTCCTCGGGTCTTCTCGGCACAGGCGGGTGACGTCATCAGGCCGCGCACGCAGCGTGATGACATGCACGCTGCCTGTGCCGGGAGCTCCGCACAGCCGCGCGTCTTCGGCCGCCCGGAGACCACTGCGGAGTACGGAGTGCTCGTTCTGTGCCCCGCAGTGGTATCCCTTCACCTATATGCGCTCCGGAGGAGTCGCATATAGGTGAAGGGATCGCGGACAGTGCCTGGGCCAGCGCAGCGCCCGGACACTGTGCGCTCACTCGGCGTTCAGTTATATGCGCTCCCTGAGGAGCCGCATATAACTGAAGCGTCCCTGTCAGCACTCGGGCCATCGCTGCGCCTGAGTGCCGACAGTGACTCGAGTATCAGCCGAGGGGAGATTTTTCAGCACATTTTTTGTGCTGAAAAACTCGGCTTATACTCGAGTATATACGGTAACCTTCGCTTGTGAATTATGCTACAGGAAAAATGTATATATTTTGGCGTTGAAAATGACGGTTTCTTGGGATCACCACAGCTGAAAAACAACGCTTAATTAACCCCTGGATGTAAATTGCGCCAAAGAATTGAGCCACGACAAACTAGTAGCTTTGTAGCGTGTTAGAATGGCATGTTTTCTACGCCACACAACAAGAGATAAAATTGTAATTAACCTTTGCTTGTGAATTAGGCTACAGGAAAAATTTATATATTTTGGCGGTGAAAATGATGGTTTCTTGGATCACCACAGCTGAAAAACAACTCTTAATTAACCCCTGGATGCAAATTGCGGCAAACAATTGAGGCACCACAAACTAGTAGCTTTGTAGCGTGTTACAATGGCGTGTTTTTTACGCTACACAACAAGAGATAAAATTGTAATTAACCTTCGCTTGTGAATTATGCTACAGGAAAAATGTATATATTTTGGCGTTGAAAATGACGGTTTCTTGGGGTCACCACAGCTGAAAAACAACGCTTAATTAACCCCTGGATGTAAATTGCGCCAAAGAATTGAGCCACCACAAACTACTAGCTTTGTAGCGTGTTACAATGGCGTGTTTTCTACGCCACACAACAAGAGATAAAATTGTAATTAACCTTTGCTTGTGAATTAGGCTACAGGAAAAATGTTTATATTTTGGCGGTGAAAATGACGGTTTCTTGGAGTCACCACAGCTGAAAAACAACGCTTAATTAACCCCTGGATGTAAATTGCGCCAAAGAATTGAGCCACCACAAACTAGTAGCTTTGTAGCGTGTTACAATGCGGTGTTTTTTACGCCACACAACAAGAGATAAAATTGTAATTAACCTTTGCTGTAAATTTTATGCTACAGGAAAAATGTATATATATTTTGGCGTTGAAAATGACGGTTTCTTGGGATCACCACACTGAAAAACAAGCTTAATTAACCCCTTTGGATGTAAATTGCACCAAAAAATTTGGAGCCACCACAAACTAGTCTTGTAGCGTGTTACAATGGCGTGTTTTTTACGCTACACAACAAAGATAAAATTGTAATTAACCTTCGCTTGTGAATTATGCTACAGGAAAAATGTATATTTTTTTGGCGTGAAAATGACGGTTTCTTGGGATCACCACAGCTGAAAAACAACGCTTAATTAACCCCTGGATGTAAATTGCGCCAAGCAATTGAGCCACCACAAACTAGTAGCTTTGTAGCGTGTAACAATGCGGTGTTTTTTATGCCACACAACAAGAGATAAAATTGTAATTACCGTATATACTCGAGTATAAGCCGACCCCAGTATAAGCCGAGGCACCTACTTTTGCCCCAAAAAACAGGAAAACTTATTGACTCGAGTATAAGCCTAGGGTAAAAAAATGCAGCGGTTACGGGTAAATTTTAAAAAATAAAAAATGGATACCAATAAAATAACATAGGCAGTTAATGTCCCCCATAGGCAATTATAGGCAGATATATGGCCCTATAGCAGTATAGGCAGGTATAAAGTCCCAAAGGCACGTATATGGCCCCCTAGGCATGTAATAGTAGTGTATATGTCCCCCATAAGCAGATTAATTGGCAGGTATATGGCCCCATACGCAGGTAATAGGGAGGGATAGGCCCCATACGCAGGTATAGGGCAGGTTTTAGGCAGCTGTAAAGGCAGGTATAGGCAGCTGTAGGCAGTTATAGGGCCGGCTGTAGCAGGTACAGGCAGCTGTAGGCAGGTATAAGGCAGGTATAGGGCCGGCTGTAGGCAGGTATAAGGCAGGTATAGGCAGCTGTAGGCAGGTATAGGCAGCTGTAGGCAGGTATAAGGCAGGTATAGGGCCGGCTCTAGGCAGTATGAGGCAGGTATAGGCACTGTAGGCAGGTATAGGCAGGTATAGGCAGCTGTAGGCAGGTATAGGGCCGGCTGTAGACAGGTAAGGCCCGCTGTAGGGCAGGTATAGGGGGCCGCTTGTAGGCAGGTAAAAGGCAGGTATAAGGCAGCTGTAGGCAGGTATAGGCAGGTATAGGGGCCCGGGTGTAGGCAGGTATAGGGAGCTGTAGGCAGGTATAGGCAGCTGTAGGCAGGGATAGGGCCAGATGTAGGCAGGAATAGGCACTGTAGGCAGGTAATAGAGCCAGCTGTAGCAGGCATAGGCAGCTGTAGGCAGCATAGGGCCGGCTGTAGGCAGGTATAGGCAGGGATAGGGCCCGGGTGTAGGCAGGTATAGGCAGCTGTAGGCAGGATAGGGCCGGCTGTAGGCAGGTTTTAGGGCAGGTATAGGGCCGGCTGTAGGCAGGTATAAAGGGGCCGGCTGTAAAGGGAGGTATAGGCAGCTGTAGGGACGTATAGGCAGCTGTAGGCAGGGATAGGCAGTTTAAAAAATAAAAAAAAATCACCTTTACCTGACTCCCCGCTGCGCCGTCTCCCTCGCCGTCCCGCCTCTCGCTGTCCGCCTCCCGCGCGCTGTCCTTGGGTCTTCTCGGCACAGGCGGGTGATGTCATCAGGCCGCGCTCGCGGCGTGATGACATGCACGCTGCCGGTGTCGGGAGCTCCAGACAGCCGCATGTTTTGCGGCCGCCCGGAGACCCCCTGCGGAGTACGAAGCGCTCGCTCTGTGCCCCGCAGTGGTATCCCTTCACCTATATCGCTCCCGGGGGAGTCGCATATAGGTGAAGGGAAACGCGCACAGTGCCCGGGCCAGCGCAGCCCCGGACACTGTGCCAATCACTCAGCGTTCAGTTATATCCTCCCTGAGGAGCCGCATATAACTGAAGCGTCCCTGTCAGCAAAATCGGGCCATCGCTGCGCCTGAGTGCCGAAGTGACTCGAGTATAAGCCGAGGGGAATTTTCAGCACATTTTTTGTGCTGAAAACTCGGCTTATACTCGAGTATATACGGTTAACCTTCGCTTGTGAATTATGCTACAGTAAAAATGTATATATTTTTGGCGTTGAAAATGACGGTTTCTTTGGGGTCACCACAGCTGAAAAAACAATGCTTAAATTAACCCCTGGATGTAAATTGCCCAAAGAATTGAGCCACCACAAACTATAGTTTTATAGCGTGTTACAAATGCGTGTTTTTTACGCCACACAACGAGAGATAAAATTGTAATTAACCTTTGCTTGTGAATTATGCTACAGGAAAAATGTATATATTTTTGGCGTTGAAAATGACGGTTTCTTGGATCACCACAGCTGAAAAACAACGCTTAATTAACCCCTGGATGTAAATTGCGCCAAACAATTGAGCCACCACAAACTTGTAACTTTGTAGCGTGTTACAATGGCGTGTTTTTTTTACGCTACACAACAAGAGATAAAATTGTAATTAACCTTCGCTTGTGAATTATGCTACAGGAAAAATGTATATATTTTGGCGTTGAAAATGACGGTTTCTTGGGATCACCACAGCTGAAAAACAACGCTTAATTAACCCCTGGATGTAAATTGTGCCAAACAATTGAGCCACCACAAACTAGTAGCTTTGTAGCGTGTTACAATGGCGTGTTTTCTACGCCACACAACAAGAGATAAAATTGTAATTAACCTTTGCTTGTGAATTAGGCTACAGGAAAAATGAAATATATTTTGGCGGTGAAAATGACGGTTTCTTGGAGTCACCACAGCTGAAAAACAATGCTTAATTAACCCTGGATGTAAAATGCGCCAAAGAATTGAGCCACCACAAACTAGTAGCTTTGTAGCGTGTTACAATGCGGTGTTTTTTACGCCACACAACAAGAGATAAAATTGTAATTAACCTTTGCTTGTGAATTATTCTACAGGAAAAATGTATATATTTTGGCGTTGAAAATGACGGTTTCTTGGGATCACCACAGCTGAAAAACAACGCTTAACTAACCCCTGGATATAAATTGCGCCAAACAATTGAGCCTCCACAAACTAGTAGCTTTGTAGCGTGTAACAATGGGGTGTTTTTTTACGCTACACAACAAGAGATAAAATTGTAACTAACCTTCGCTTGTGAATTATGCTACAGGAAAAATGTATATATTTTGGCGTTGAAAATGACGGTTTCTTGGGATTACCACAGCTGAAAAACAACGCTTAATTAACCCCTGGATGTAAATTGCGCCAAACAATTGAGCCACCACAAACTAGTAGCTTTGTAGCGTGTTACAAAGGCGTGTTTTTTACGCTACACAACAAGAGATAAAATTGTAATTAACCTTCACTTGTGAATTATGCTACAGGAAAAATGTATATATTTTGGCGTTGAAAATGACGGTTTCTTGGGATCACCACAGCTGAAAAACAACGCTTAATTAACCCCTGGATGTAAATTGCGCCAAACAATTGAGCCACCACAAACTAGTAGCTTTGTAGCGTGTTACAATGGCGTGTTTTTTACGCTATACAACAAGAGATAAAATTGTAATTAACCTTCGCTTGTGAATTATGCTGCAGGAAAAATGTATATATTTTGGCGTTGAAAATGACGGTTTCTTGGAGTCACTACAGCGGAAAACAACGCTTAATTAACCCCTGGATGTAAATTGCGCCAAACAATTGAGCCACCACAAACTAGTAGCTTTGTAGCGTGTTACAATGGCGTGATTTTACGCTACACAACAAGAGATAAAATTGTAATTAACCTTCGCTTGTGAATTATGCTACAGGAAAAATGTATATATCTTGGCGTTGAAAATGACGGTTTCTTGGAGTCACTACAGCTGAATAACAACGCTTAATTAACCCCTGGATGTAAATTGCGCCAAAGAATTGAGCAGCCAAAAATGAAGTGGTATTTGTATTGTAAAAACACTGTTTCTTTAAATGAATACAACAGTAACTGGCTTAGATCGCCCTTGGATATTCATTGTGCTGTGAGCAGATAGGATTTAAATGTATATGCAGCTGCAGTGGACGCACACTGGATTTCAGATCCAATACCCAAAAAAATCAGAAATAGAACGTTAAGAGAAGCAGTCTCTGAGACAAGCTGAGACACCCCACAAAAATCGCTGTATAAAAATCATTTCTTCAGTAACAATCAGCCGCGGCAGTACCTTCCCTGATCACTACAGTGAGAGCGGTATGAGCTCCCAGCGTCGCGCCCGGACTTATATAGTGCGGTGACGTCACAGAATCCCGCCGGTCTCTGATTGGCTTCATCTCTGCACATGTTATGCAGGCTATGCCCTTCTTCCTTCCAGAGTGCTTTGCCCCATGTAGCGCCATGTGCTCGCAGCCATTTTATCAATCAAAAGCACACTTCGTTCACCCGAAGTCCCCCAAACTTCGACTTTGTTCAGAACCTAAGTTTTCCTGAAATTCTAAACGAATTCCACTTCATTAGAATCAATTCGCCCATCTCTAATAGTAGTGATGATACGCTGTGCATCTCCATAACGCAAGGAGCCTATTGAGGTGCATTACATACACTAGTAATGATACGTTATGCGCCTCCATTGCGCAATGTGGCACGATAGGTGCATTACATACACTAGCACTGATATGCTATGCACTGTGATTATTGGCCAAGTATATGCCAGGAGCAGAGTACTGGCATAATAACATGACACCAGACAGTAGCTCCTGGAGCTATCTGCGTGGTGCGAGAACAGCGAGAGGTGAGTATCTTTTTTAATTTTTATATTAGCTTAAACACCTGTCTACAGAGGCCAGTATCTACCTACAGGGGGCTATACCTTTCTATAGGGGGCTTATATATACCTGCTGGTGGTATATATCAACCTACAGAGGGTATATATCTATCTACAACTGGCCTATATATTTGCCTACAAGGGGCCTATATAGCTACCTACAAGGAGCTTATATGCCTATCTACAGAGGTTTTATATATCTATCCACAGGGGCCTAATATACATTCCTCCTGGGGGCCTCTATACCTATCTATATAATGGGGATCTATATACCTACCTACTGGGGCTACATACCAACCTACATACAGTGAGCTGATATACATATGTACCTACCAACAGAGGCTCTAACTACAGGGGGCCTATATAACTACCTACTGCAACATCTGCTGGGTTTTTGGGGTGCCTTAACTGATTAAGAGTAACTGGATCTTAGAAATCTAACTAACTAAGGGACAGGGATACAAAGAAAGGGGAAAGGTGGTATTAGAGGATGGTGGGAAGAGACTAACTGACCTTGTGGGGAATTTTATATACCAGTCACATATAGTGCATACATTGCCCACTCCTGGAAGACATCCAATAGATTTTCTTAACCAATGATCAGAGTTCTTATATAGTCCATAGAAATCGTTGTAGAGGTCGATACATCCTGTAGGTGGAATCCTTGTTCCAAAGATCAACAGTCTTGCAGGACAGGTCACAGCAGTCTTTGGTTCCCCACAGGTCTGGCAGAATCATCACTGATTCTTCTAGGGTCTTAAGCTGAGGGTAGCTAACTAGCAATTCCTTGAGATCGACTATCGTCTACATTCGGAACAATAATCTTCAATGGGTCGACGTCCTTGGTGGAGAGTATAAGTTTTTCTCTGCCGGAGTTCTCATTTCTTATTTGTCGTAAAGGAGTCCCAGAGCAAAAAAAAAAAATCGGAGTTCAGGAGCATCAGGTTTAAGGGAAAAAGCTAATCTTGAGAATCCCCTGTAGCAGAGAAATAATGAATCCCACCAGTTGCTGTTCCATGCCAGAAGAATGAGGCCTTAGGCGGAAGTACAGCTTGGAGCTCTCCTGAAAATTGACGATAGCTTTCCAAAGTTCAGTTTGGGCTTCACAGGCATGTGAGACAGCTTCTGGGCAGAAGCTGTCTCCTGCTGCTGGACCCTCTCGGCTAGATCCTGAAACACTTGAGTTCGAGCATGCACTTGATCCACTAAATGCTTTAGTTGCTTCATAACAGCCCGAAAATACTGATCTGAGTACAAATTAACCTGGGATTATGTTATAGAATTGCCAAAAGCAATTTCCCAGAATGGAATTACCAGTCACGCAATTACCAGACACCCTTTGGAAGGCAGAGTCTAAAGCTACCTCTCACTGTTCACCAGAACCTGCCATAAAGCAGGATGGACAGGACTACAAAAGATCCAGGTTTCCCCTCCGGAGAGATGTAGGAAAACAAATGCCAATGGGTAGACTGACAGGACAAGCAAGGAAGGACAGGGGAAATCAGGACTAAACACAGAACAAGGTAGAGTAGTTAAACAAACCGAGGTCAATCCAAGAGGGTATGAGGTACCAAATTAAGAATCAGAAGAATAGACCAGAAAAAAATTCAAACCAGAAAACACCTCAAACCAGCAGGACACAGTAAGAATCACAGGAAAGGTTGCATAGAAAAACTAGATTAAATACCCTGCCTCAGCAATTAATTGAGAACTCAGATTGGTTCTGCTGCAACCTTGGGCTGAAGCTAGATAATAGGCATGAAACAGTCAGGGACAGAGCACTCTTAACACAATAATTTTCCCACTTATCTATGACATGGAGCTGCATATCAGGTAAAGTTCAAATGAGATGGCAATCATTACCTCAACAGTCAATTCACAGGTGGACTTAGACATTTTAGATACTTTTCTCATTCCGCTGATTAAAAATATGTTGGGTGATGAACTACTTTTGTTAAAGATGAAAATAAATCTTGCCACGCAGCAAAAAAAGGTAACACTTTTCTTTAGCAAAGGTGTATTAAAGGGGTTTCCTGTGTGTTTGGAAATTCTGTACATTCTGGGACCAGAGCCGGGACGATGGGTAGGCAGAGGTGGACGATCGCCTAGGGCTCCACCTCTGCCAGGAAGTAAGGGGGCGCAGTTCAATGTGTACAACATCACTGTTGCAGCAGCGCATGGCAAGCAGCAGCCGTCTGACCTTATGTGCTGCTGTTACTTATCCCTCCAAGTGCCACCCTCCTCATCCCTGCTCAGGCATCTGAGAGAAAGCAGACGGCAGAGGAGCAATCAAATCACTTCTCTGACTACAAGACTACAACTGGAATGGGATGAAAGTGAAAGCTGGAGTCTGTGAGTGCTGCTGTCCAACCTTGTGCAGAACATTGGACTGATTGTAAACTGATGAAGCCTCTCCTACACAAACAATGATAAGCAGTGAGATAGGAGAGGAGTCATCAGTTCAGAATGAGCCCTGCTGCCTTTCCCCATACCCCCAGAGTGTGGGCTCTTCCAGCTCTGCCCTCTGTTAACTCACAATGTGTGTGCATATATTATATATAAAATGTGTGTGTATATATGTGTAAAATATACATGCATTATAGCAATATGCAGTATACACCCACACGTGTATATGTAACATACACTATAGTGTCTAATAATGTATTTTTGTTACCCATAGCAGCCAATCAGCCCATAGGAACCATTAAGAGCTCAGCTATTATTTCTTCTACTGCACTAAAAAAATAAAAGCTGCGCTCGGATTGGTTGCTATGGGTAACAGAGACATCACCTCAATATTTAGGTTACATTAGTGTGTTGGCACTTTGTGATCAATAAGTAGGTTTTGGGTTGCAGTTTGGGCAGCCGGTCTCTAAATGGTCCACCACCTCTGCCACGGAAAAGAAATACTTTTAACCCCTTCCTGTTCCTCAGCAGTCCCCCATCAGTGATGTCATGTACATTACTCACCTTACTGTACAGCCAATTACTGGTCTCAGCAGCCTCAGATCACACATACGACACGTGACCACTGAGACCAGTTTTTGGCTGCACAGTCATGTAAGCAATGTATGTAACCTCTTTACTGGAGGACCAATGGGGAACAGAGCACTAGAGTGATAAAGGCACTGGAAAGGCAGCAGTGGGAGAGTTAAAGGGGTTTTGCCACGAATTAAAATTGACATGGGGGGCGGAGCCTGACTGCCAAGCTGAGCAGCAGCTTCTAAGAGGAGCTCCAGCACTTGCTCCTGTAAATCCTGTGTTGGAGCAGGCATAGGACTTACAAACTCCGTGGAAAACAAGCAGAGCTGCTTCTCATACTCACCAGAGTATTCTGGTCACTTTCCAGACCTGTGGTGCGATGACTCACCGCAACAAGGAGACACAGAAAGTGGAGAGTGGGGCTGAAAGAGAAGCCCAGGGACCGCGTGGCACTGCAAGAACAGCAGGGAAGCAAACAGAGGTACCGCATGGGACACTGGCTAAATTAGCCCAATATGCCAAAAACCCTTCTCCATCTTCCTCTGGCATAGAGTTCCCCATAAGCAACAGCAGGATCTGGACATATACAAGCAGTAGCTGTGACAGACAAGCAAGGAGCACAGGAAGAATAAGTGCCAGCAGCATGCATCCCAGGAGCCAGCCCTAAAACAAAACACCAGGTCACTCCTATTTACAAGCACAGCAAGTACAGGGGAGCCTACACTGAGGGATGTCTTCAAGCGTTCACCCAATCCCATAACTGCTTTTATCCACCTGACTAAACAAGTTGGTGGTCTAAAAGAGGATATCAATATTATGCGGCATGATTGCAGCGATATGCTGAGGGGTCAAAGCTGCTGAAACCGAATCAGTGATTTGGAGGATCAGTTCAATCCTTTGCAGGGGGAAACTGTGAGTCGCATTCCTCAGATGATTAAGGCACTACTCCCAAGACGGATGATCTGGAGAATCCGCTCCCCAGAAACAATGTGCGCATTTGTGGGAGGCCCGAAAAACGGAGGGCCCCAACCCATCAGAGTTCTTTGAGACCTGGCTCACTAATATCTTTGGAAAGGACTCCTTTTACTTCTATGTTTGCAGTTGAGAGGGGCGCACAGGGTCCCAATGCGCCCATTACCTCCAGGGGCCCCGCCTAATCAGTGCTGGTTAAGCTGCTGCACTTTAAAGATAGAAGACACTATACTGTGCAAAGCGCGCCTTCAGCAGGACGTCATGGTGGACGGCTGTCGATCTCCTTCTATCCGGATTTCTCTACAGAAGTTCAAAAAAGAAGAGCGCAGTTCCGGGATGTCAAGAGGCGGCTCCGGCCTTCGGGTGCAATACGCAAGCTATTCCCAGCCGGGCCCTCCGAGTGGTGGCGTTAAAATCTAAGCATTTCTTTGAAACCCAAGAGACGCCTATGCAGTGATTGCCCAGAATGAATCCTCCATCAAAGCGCAGCTTCCAGAGGATTCGGGAGAGAGAAGTGATCAACACTGTACACATTTTCTTCACTTCCACTCTCTGTTTTCCTTCTTTATTTTTTCGTCCTCTCCAACCCCGGGTTCATGTTTGATATTAAAATACACTTTTAGGAGCAGGGGGTGGTTGGAGAAGAACTGTTAGTCTTGTTCTATGCAGTTAACTGTTGCCTTCACTTCCGGTCCTATGGAGGACTTGAGCCCATTTTTAGGGCTATTTACAATTTTGAACATTTTTAATTTCTTGTATTTTGTAATATTTTACAATTGTTGGTTTACATGTTTATTTCTGAGGGGGGTGAGGGTTTATCTGTCTCCAGAATGCTCTTGCTTACTTTGTGAGGCAAGTCGGAAAGGCTTCCATCCATCATCTTGACAGTTGAAGTTACTTGGTCACTTAATTGACACAGGATGTTAGATGGCGGATAAGATAACACTGCTCTTCTGGAATGCCCGGGGGACTGAGTGACCCAAACAAAAGATATGCAATGTTAATTTTCTTTCCCAATTCAGCCACTAATTGTTTATTAAAAGAGAACATTTTAGTGTCCCATACAGTACAGTGGCTTCAAAGGCAGGGGGTGGGTTGGGCGAGTCATTGTTTCACACAGTAATTATTCAAGGGCGTCAGTATTATTACCCAAAAAATCCATTCCTTTTGAATGTCTGGCTATTGAGAGAGAGGGGATGGGAGTATATGTGTGTATACGAAAAAATATATACTTGTACATTTGTTTTGGTAAACATTTATATACCTCCACCCTATAATTGCAGTACCTTTAAAGCTTAACTTTTTTGGATGGTTATCCCTAATGTCCCATTCTTATTATGGGGATTTTAATACTGTGGTGGACCCACATTGGGTAAATAATCAGCAAAAAAATGTACTACTACCCTCAGCATTGACTCGATTGGACACATGATTGGAGAGTTGGAACTTGTAGCACTTTGGCGTCTAAACACCCTAATGATTTTTAACTATTCATGTTATTCAAAGTACTATAACACTTGTCTAGAATAGATATGGCTTTGGGTAATCAGGGGCTTGTGTCAAATGGTAACCAAAACTGATATGTTACATCTCCATTTCTGATCATTCGCCAATGCAGATACAGTTTAAAAAATTCCCTGATTTATCCATAGGAAATATGAGGCGGTGGAGATTTAATGCTCTCGGCTGCCCTAATGGAATAGAGTTAAATTGGCGTCAGATTTGGAGGAATTCTTTCAGATGAATGTGGACTATTTCCGATCAGAAACAGTGTGGACACTATGAAGGCGTCCCTTAGAGGGGGGCTGACGCGGGAAATTACACCATGAGGATTAAAAGGGGGCACTAGAAAAAACTATCCGTGAGCAAGTCAATGCTGCTGAGAATCGATTCGTTTTGCTTCGCACTTCCAAAAAACCGGGAGGAACTGCGTAAGGCGCAGGATACGCTGAACACATTTCTATTAGAATCTGCTGAAAATAAACGATTTTTTAAAAGCAAACTTATTTTGGTGAAGGGGAGCAGGCGGGCCGTTACTTAGCCACTATCATTAACTCCCAGAGGGGCTCCAGTTTTATACCAGCTCTGCGACATGCGCCTCAGGCGCCTTAATGACAGAACCCTTGGATGTTTTGGGAATATTGGGGATTTTTATAAACATTTATAACGCATCAAGATTTTGAGGTTTCCCCTTCTCAGATTCAACAATATTTACGGGGAAATAGATTTTCCCCATGTAAGTGCAGAACAGCGAGAGGCATTGGATGCTCCTCAAACTCTAGAGGAACTGCAGGTGGCAGTTAAAAACTTTGGCAAATAATAAGTCCCCGGGGTTTTGGAAATGGATTGCCTACAGAGATATACCCAGCAGTTTGGGGGGGTGTTGTTACCTAATTGTTGGAGGTTTTTCAGGATTGCAGAAAACACAGGCAGGTTACCTGCTTCAATGCAAGGGGCGGTAATAATATGTATTAAAACCTGATAAAGATCCATTGCTCCTGAGTCATACAGGCCCATTTCTCTAATCCCAGTGGATACCAAAATACTAGCTAAGGGTTTGCGAACAGACTAACTGCGGTGGTATCAGATCTCGTGCACCTGATCAGGCGGGGTTTTATACCACAGAGGGATACGTTCAATAATTTACTGGAGACTGTACCTGAACCTGCAGCTTCCGTTGATAACGCTGGGGCAGGCAATCTGTTCTTTAGATGCTGCTAAGGCCTTTGATAGTGTGGAGTGGGAATTCTTATGGGGGTTTTACATAAAATTGGGGTTTGGCCAAAAATTATATCCTGGATTAAGCTGTTTTATACTGATACCAAGGCCAAGGTGCAGTCCAATAATTTACAATCAGAGACGTTTGATTTGCAAAGGGGAACAAGACAAGGATGCCCTTTGTCTCCATTGCTAATTGCCTCTGGCAATGAGCCCCTTAGCAGCTCAGATTAGAGCAAAAGCCAATATTGAAGGCTTTAGAGAGGAAGCTGGAGGACAAAATAGCCTTATACGCTGAAAGATAGCCTCCTTTTTTTTTGGCTAATAGGCGGCTCATTGCCAGAGGCAATTAATGAACATTAAAAGCTATGGTGCCTACTCTGGGTTGACAATTAATTGGGGGAAGTATGTCATTATGCCAGTGGATGCGGTGGATCAATTTACTCTCCCTGGAGATATACCACTTCTAGTGTCCCATTCTTTCCGATACCTGGGTATAAATATTTCAGTAATTTAACAGGAATTTGGGCGTTGAATCTGGATCCATTGCTATTTAAATTTAAAAATAAATTGGTGTCTGCGTAAATTACCATTATCGATAGCAGGAAGATCAAATCTGGGTTTAAAATGATTTGGATGCCCCAGTTGTTGTACCCCCTACATAACTCTCCAATCTGGGCTCCCCCCAGGGATTCTTTTATAAAGTCAATACTATTTTTAGAGCCCTTATTTGGGGCAGGATGCATGCCCGGATAAAGCTAGAAACTCTGCAATTGGCAAAGCACAAGGGAGGGTTTGCAATTCCTAATCCAGCAGTTTACTTCTTGGCAGCACAACTGCAATATATGAAAAGATTGGGATGGGGAGGGGGGTAAGGATTTAAACTTGAAACTATTACGCCACTATTTTAATTCTCCCCAAACTTTATGGTAAACTGGAGGCAAAAACTTTTTTAGTGCACTCCAAAAAAGTTTTTCCAACTTTATATTTGATGGATAAGCTGTGGTGGAAATTACGGGTGATTTTGGGCCTTCAGGGCTGCACATCCTATACCGAGATTTGGAATACCCCCTGGTTGTTTCCCGAACTTTTTGTGCTCCAGGGATTCGAGTCATGGGGATCTAGGGGCCTTTTATATGTTTCTCAACGCTTACAGATCAGGGGGCTTAAAAGTTTTCAGCAATTGCAAATGGAATTTGCTTTTACCGCATACACACTATACAAATACTTACAGCTTAGGCACACTTATAATTGCAGAAAAATCAGACACAAATTCAATATAATGCCAAGTTTATTCCGATAGATAGGATCAAGAACATCAAAACAATGAAGGGACTAATATCCACTTTATAATAAACTTTTGTTGGCAAACTTTTTTTTCTAGAAACCCAATAGATTACGTAGTAGTTGGGAAGGAGATATTGGCCCTATAGAGCCAATATTTGGGAGGAGATACTGAGGACCATAACCCTTGATTTCAGTGAGTGAACAGCATCGAACTCTCAATATTCTAGCAATCGAGTTTACAGAACTCCTCTATTTTGCAAAATTGGAATTAGGCTCTCCTTGTGAACAGGTGTCATTCCACCGCCTTCTGATGCAATGTTTTGGCATTTCCTAAACTAGGGGCGAATGGATTTTTATTGCCAATGATTCCAGGTATTTTTCAAATTGCAGTAGAGAGAATCCGTTGGTTTGTATTTTGGGATATGTAGGAGACCCTTACCCTTTTCAGAGCTGAGAAAATCGCGATATCTAGACTTTTAAATTTATCGCAAGGAAGTTAATAAACGACAAAGTGGCTGGATGCAGAACCCCGTCAGCACAGGAGTTTGTTAATAAAGTGAATTGGCTGATTGCTCTGGAGAGAGGGGTGTAAATTTTAAGAGAGGACCAAACTTAAGTATAATAAAATTTTTGGCTAAATGGCCGGATACTTCTGGTCTTGCCCGCACCGAACTTGTTAGCAGGGTGTTGGGGAATCTCCGTGTAAGTTCCTTGGACTGTGTCTATGGCAGGGGGTTTGGGATGGAGGCCGTCCCAACAGCCAGGTACAATTTTTATTTTGATAGGAAACTGAACTGTTATTAATATTTGCATTGCTATTTGATTGTAATGGATATTTACTGTTCTGAATCTGGGGATGGATTTGGGAGGTGGCTGGGTTTGTTTTTGGGGATAAAAGTTGAAATTTGGTCTTACAATTTACATATACTGTATTCTGTTTGTACTACTTTATATCTGACCAATAAAAAGTTTATGGTTAAAAAAAAAATTGACATGGAAAGCTTGCAAATGAAATAACAAACATTTTCACCATTCATTATTATTAAAAATTCTGCACCATTTAGATGCTCCTTTAGTGATCCATTGTTTACACTCTTTCCAGGGGATACGACCAGGGCATGAGCTCCTCAGTCCTGGCGCACATGCTCAGACATCACCTTTCCGTTCAAGCAGCTACTGAGTGTTCAAACCCCAGGTGCTGTCACTCTACTCTCATCCTCTGTGCTGCTTAGTAATTAGTCAAACAGTGCAAATAAATAAAAAAGAGACCTCAATGAGGTATGTGCATTGATAAAGAGAAAAAAAACACAGGTTTGGTTCCTGCAGGGGTTTGAACCTAGGACTCTTGGCCTGGAGGGAAAAAACTTTACCTCTCACTACTCACAATGCTTTACATAAACAGACCTTTCTTTTACTAGAGAGAGCAAAGGCCTGTGAGTCATCCTGCTGGTTTCCCTGATATGCAATTCAAACAAATCACACACGCCTCCTTCTGAGCACAGAGAGCTGGATGCAGGAGATATGTAATGAGATTGTGGCAAATAAATAACCCCTTTAAGTACAGGTTATTTTAATTTAACAAATTCCCATCCTATACAGGTTGTTCTGAATAAAACAATAAAATCGCTTTAACTCAATGGCATGACCAGTAAACAGGTCAAATCTCAATCTAATGGACTGAAAAGCTAAAATATTGGTCTGCTACATGGTTCCACTATGCAAAGCTGATCTGTCATTGTTTCCTCAAGAAAGTTAGAACCAGCCTAATGTAGAATATTGTTAATCATTAGTAAAGTCCATGCCTCAAAGAACTCTGGATGTCATAAAAGCCCAAGGAGCAATAAAGAACTAGCTGAGATTTTTTTTGTTGATGATTCAATTATTTTTTTATTGATTCTCTAATTTTTTACTTTGACCTTGAAAGAAATGTGCGTGTAGAGATTATTATTTACTTTAACCCTTTAACCCACTATGACGTATCTGTACGTCATGGTGCATGGCTAGTTAACGCACCGTGACTAACAGCAGGCTCCTGCAGTTGTGGTTGGCAGCGGAGATAACTCCATTTCTGCCTGTTTAACCATGATACCATGGTCAACAGCGACTGTGGCAAGTAAGTAGTTTGACAGAGGAGGAGACCTAAAGGTCAAATAAGTGGTACCTATGTAAACTTCAGTTTGTATTGAAAAAAAATACCTTTACACAGCTCTGTATATGGAAAACTGAAATAGTTTTGGCAATCAGAAGAGAGTGATGAATAAACATTGTTTTACACAATAAAAACATTTTTTTAAACTACTACAACATAAGAAAAGATATACCTGTAAATTGGGTGTTGCTGTAATCGTATCTCCAAGCAGAGTAAAACTAACATGTCACATATACTGCACGGTGAACGCTGTAAAGAATAAATAACACCACTGGGAATGTTGTATTTTCTTTATCTTGCCTCACAAAAACAAATTAAAAGGCGATCAAAAAGTCTTGTCCCTACAAAATGGAAAAATAAAGAAGTTATAATAAAGAAGTTAACTCCTTAACAACCGCCCACCGTCTTTAGACGTCGGTTGGTGCAGGTCGTCTTAAGACGTCGCTGCAGACATCGGAGTTTGTGGTGCTGCGCTGAGATCGGAGCTGTACTACATATCCCTGATCCCAGCACAGCCCCTGCGACCACCAGGAAGCAGGGGAAACCCTTTGATTGCGGTGGATCGTCACCGCAGCGCAATCAAAGGGTTTCCCCTGCTCTGTCGGGTGATCGGAAAACACGGTAACCCAACAGAGCCTGAGGAACTGCTGCACAGTCAGCCCTGGGGACCTAAAGTGGCACCAGAGCTGTCTGTATAATAAGCTAGTGATCAGGGCAGGCCTGTGTGCTGTCTGAATCACTGCCTGTGTCAGACTGACACAGGATTCCATAATGTATTAGCATATATGAATATGCTAAGTACATTTACTAGTGTAAAAAAAAAAAAAAAAATTAATAATAATAATGTAAAACATTTCTCCCTTCAGGGGTTTTAAAAAAATGTAAAAAAAAAAAACAAACAAACAGAAAAAGTGTAATAAAAATGAATATAAAAATAAAATAAAATAAAAATAAATATTTAATAAAAAATAAAGTGCATGTATTACACACACAAAAAAAACTACACATATGAGGTATCACACCGACCGTAATAACCTGTAGAATTAATCTACAAGTTATTAAGTGTGAAATGTGAATGGTGTAAAAAAAACGTAAAAAAAACATAAAAAAAAAATAAAAAACAAATTTAAAAAAAATTCTGCAATTTTTTTAAGTAACGTAAAACTATTTCTCCCATAAAGTGCAACTCGTCTCGAATAAAATGGGGCCTCATACAACTGCATCATTGAAAAAATGAAAAAGTTACAACTGATGAAACGCAAACAGGCAAAAACTAAAATAATTTTCTGGTCATTAACTACTTTTCAGGCCTGGGGCTTAAGGGGTTAAGGCCAGACAATCAAAGGTTTTCCTCGGAGGTACACATTGGAAGTCAATAGGAGCTGCGGTGACCATACATTCAGGCAGAACAATATGCTCAGGTGCCGAGTCCAGGCCACCAGCTGGAAAAACCACCTAGCTTGACAAGGATTTAAACCCTGTGCAGTTTGAAGATACAGGGGATTCTTGAGATCAGTATAAATGTTAATCAGATGAAGAACCCCTTACCATAGATGGTGCCATTCCTCGAAGGCCAATTTTATTTCACAATTCCCGATAGTGTAATTTCTCTCTGCAGTAAAAAAAGGTCTTGGAAAAACCCCCCATAGGTGATGGTCTTGCCTTTAGAAGTTTTCTATGTGAGAATCGATCCAGTTCCCACAGATGAGACGCCCACCTCAAAATAAAAGGGTTTTTTGGTGTCTGGACAAGATATAGGGTCTATGCCAGTGATTTGGTAATCGACAGGCGTGGACCCTATATCTTTTCCATTCCCCCTGTTCACTCCGCCACTTGGTTGGTGTAGTTTAGTTGCTGTTAGAGAGAGAAAGTGTTATGTTATCTATTTGTTCACTTAAATTTCACAGAGCTGGAAGCGGGTATGCATGCACCAGCCGATCCGGCATTGTGGCCGTGGTGCTACTCATGACAGTATTGAAAAGTTAAAAGCCGCGCAAAAAAAAAACCGTGTGTAGACATAGCCTAAGTCTCACCATGGGACTGATTTTGCCTCAGGTGCTAGTGATACGATTATAACTTGTAGCTCTCTCACTGCTACATATTAGTGCATGTTGGTTTTAGCTGTACCATATTTTACACTTCTGCCATAAGCACAGTAAAATCCAAAAGTAAGGCAAGATGTAATGTGTGATACTATGCAAATGTTTGCTGCTGCCATGGCTGATATTCTCTCTATTCAAAGTGGTTATTCCTTCATGATTTGCAAAGTATGCAAATTATTATACATGAAAACTAAATATTGTACTTAGATTTTCTAGTGTACCCATAGAATAGTGAAGAAATCAGGCGATACCTTTTTCAGGCTAACTCAGTATATTTGATGGTGAGCTTTCGAGCGAACTAGCTCCCTTCTTCAGACAGGTTGTTATACAAGAAATTGAAAATTCACAGACTTTTTATACACAAAAGACATGGACCTTCAAAGGGTCCTAGAATTCTTAAAAATAACAAAATGCACTATAAGCAGAGAAGTCATTTATGGCAGGTCAAGACATCAACTATCTGGAAACTTGTGAGGTGTGACGGAGAGGTCAGTAATTCTGTGTCTTATCTGTAGCCATCAGATGTAATTTGTGCCATCACAGTTCACAAATAGTTTGACATAAAGCTGGCATGAATATTTAGCCCATTTGCAGAGTCTGAAATTTTTGCATTAATTTAAATTCCCATTCCTTTCTCTCTCTCTGCGTCTTAAAGTGTCCCATTAAAATCATAATTTTCAGATCTTCAATAGAATGGTCATCTCTGGAGAAGTGTTGTGCCACTGGAAGATCAGTTCTGCTGTTATAATAGTGAATCTGTGTGATTTCTCATGCGTGGCTGAGTCTCGTCCTGTTTCCCCCACATAGAGGCCTGTGTCAGACATTGCGCACACATGATCAGATACACCACATTGCTAGACCTGCAGGAAAATGTCCCCAAATTCTGTGCACCTGCTAGGACTGTGGGACAGGTAACACTGACAGCGTGTGTGGATGTGCCTGCAGGTCTTGCACCTGTTCTGCAGGCAGGGTGATGGTGCCATTTTCTGTTGGGGCCTTCAGGGCACTCCGGACAATGATTACGCCGCAGGTTTGGTGGTTGTCGAAAGGAAAGGAGAGGGGGGACTGGGAATATGTCTTTGAGTCTGTTGTCCCTATGTAGTACAGGTTGAAGTTCCTTGGCAATCTTTCGTAGGATCTCCAGCTGTGGGTTGTAGGTTACAACTAGGGGCACTCGTTCTTCCTTCTGGGTCTCTTTGTATGTGAGCAGACTGTCTCTGTTGATGGCGGCCGCTTTGCTGATTTGATTGTCCGTCACTTTTGGCCTGTATCCCAATTGGAGAAATTTTGTCCTCAGATCCAGGAGGTGTTTGTCCAGGTCTGTCTTGTCGGAGCAAATACGATTGTACCGTATAGCCTGGCTGTATATAATGGATTGTTTTGTGTGCTTGGGGTGGAAGCTGTCATTTCTGAGGTAGGCCGTTCTGTCTGTGGGTTTGTGGTACACTGATGTGAGTAGCCGGTGCTCTTTGATGTGTATTGTAGTATCCAGAAAGTGGATTTTGCTCTCTGAATAGGTAAGTTTAAGGTTGATGGTGGGGTGGAAGTTATTGAAGTCATTATGGAATTGAATTAGGGCCTCCTCGCCCGCAGTCCAGATGACAATGATATCATCGATGTAACGGAGGTACATCATGGGTTTGGTGGTGCAGGTGGATAGATATGCTCCTTCCAGTTCAGCCATAAAGAGGTTTGCCTACTGGGGCGCACATCTGGACCCCATTGAAGTTCCTATTCGCTGTAGATATAGGTCCTCTTGTAGTGACCCAGCACTGAAGATTTCTTTGTTCCATATTTTGCTGTATTCTGTCACAATGTTTCAGTGCAGAAAAGAAATCATAATATTGCAGTCTAAAGTATTCTCTAGGTCGCCCTCTGCTGTTTGGTTCCTTGTTATAACATTTGCCTATGTATAACATGTATATCTGTTGATTGGCTGCATAACCTGTCGTTCAAAATGATGCAATAGCTCTCTGACATGTGACCCCTCTGCTACCATGCCAACACCAACGGCTGGCCAGAGGCAGTTTGGCAGTTAGGCAGTTAGTTAGTTGGTCTCTGCTCCTCCATCGGGAGGTGTGCGAGGTCTCCGGCAAGTCAAGGTGTGTGTTGCTCCCTGGCTCACCTCAGCCATTCTGCTAGGCCCCTAGCCTACCTCAAACCTGTCCTTAATTCTCCTACCCCCTAAGGGCTCACACAAAAG
>JAODAL010059767.1:0-21284 GCA_025379985.1 Phyllomedusa bahiana
TTTGGGGGTTTTTTGGTTTACATCAGCTTTACTACGGGTCCTATTCTAAAAAAATGTTGTTTTAAAAGACTTTGTTCTTCAAATGGAAGGGGGGCTCAAGGTGATGGTGCTGTCAGAAACAGGAATGGTGGGCCCACTGTTAATGGACACATATTGCAAAATGACTTGTTTTTGCAAGATCTTTAACATAGCTATCAATCCCTTTATTGAGACAACCCATTTAATACAATTAAAAAAGAGAAACAAAGACATGGTGGGATTCCATCTGATTTTAGAGAGAGAGAACAAAGTACAGAGACCATTTCCTCCAGCACGTTGAGTAAAATGAGAAAAAGAATGCCAAGATAAAGGGCACCTGGGTGTAACAGGAGCGTTAACCACCAGTATTTCCAAGTGAAGCTCAATTGGTTCACACTCATACGGAGGGGCAAGCGCTACCCAGGTATTGACTGTGTACTGAGGAAGGCTGGAGTTCTCACACTTCCGCTTCCGCACTCTGCTTCAGCACGACAGTTTTCGTTGCTGCGTCATCAGGGCATTTTAACCTGCGTGTTAATAGATGACGGACGCCAGCCTGGGCTCTCACCGCACCCACTGTAACTCCGGCCCTGGGTCATGCTGTGGCCCAGGACAGGTATAGTCAATGTCCAGTGAAACTAAAATGGTGGTTGAAAGACTCCTTTTTTCGGCACTTTTTAAATGTGGGGGTCATGCAGGTTTGGGGCTCATGCTGTGGCCCAGGACAGGTATAGTCAATGTCCAGTGAAACTAAAATGGTGGTTGAAAGACTCCTTTTTCCGGCACTTTTTAAATCTGGGGGTTATGCAGGTTTGGGGCTCATGCTGTGGCCCAGGACAGATATAGTCAATGTCCAGTGAAACTAAAATGGTGGTTGAAAGACTCCTTTTTCCGGCACTTTTTAAATGTGGGGGTCATGCAGGTTTGGGGCTCATGCTGTGGCCCAGGACAGATATAGTCAATGTCCAGTGAAACTAAAATGGTGGTTGAAAGACTCCTTTTTCCGGCACTTTTTAAATCTGGGGGTTATGCAGGTTTGGGGCTCATGCTGCGTTCCAGGACAGGGATATTCAATGTCCAGTTCAAGTAAAATGATGGTTCATTTTCATACTGCCTTCTGGCACTTTTTAATTTGTGGGTGATGCAGGTTTAAGGGTCAGGCTGTGGTACAAGACAGGGATAGTGAATGGTGTGTGACTTTTTTTCTGTGGCTTTTATAGCCTAAGTGTTGTGCCTAAGATGTAGCAGGTATCCATTTGACTGTTGTGGCTGTTAATTCCAGCTTCTCCAGCCCTGTTTGGGTGTAAGAATGAAGGTGTTGTTGCTCTCCCATAGACTTTAATGGTCATCGCTCATAATCGACTGCTCACTATCGAAAAACCTTATCGATGGTGGCCGACTATCGACTATCGCCCGATGTCGATAGACAACGTAATCGCTCAACACTAGTGGTGTCCCACTGACCTATACACAAAGTTTCTGTGCAAGTTTAGATTTCTTTGTTAGTAGCATAAACATTTTTAAGTTGTATATTGTTAAACCAGGTGTACAGCCGGGGATTTAATATGCTTTTTATATCAGGAAAGGACTTCAAAGCTGTACCTGAAATAATAGAGGGTTCTAGTTGCAGGGTATAGTGCGGTCCCTCAAGAGGCTGGATAAATTAAGGGTTGGGTTGTCTAAGAATGGGGTCAGATGACCTTCTTCAGATAAGATTTTTGTTGAATTGCTGTACGCCCGCCATGCCTGGAGTGTATGCTGTGACACAAGGCAAAGATGACATTTTTAATTTAGGCAGTCCTAGGATTTTTAACATTTTCTTTCAAATTCCACAAAAAAAAGTGCTGTGGAAAATAAGTGCAGTAGTCTACAATAGATTATAATTATTACAGTATTTATTTAATTCACTACTAATGTACAATTTCATTTATTACATATTATCAGTTTTTATATTTAGATAATAATTAATGAGATACTTATTTTGTTTCAATTTATTTTCTGACTCTAAATTAATTCTGATTCTATAATTTTATTTCTGATTTTTATGTCTTATTTTCTGTATTTCATTATAGGGATAGCCATATTGCTTGAACTGATTTTAACAGCGAACATTGACCCTTGGAAACTGTGAACAGAAGCTTACTCATTGACTTCTGTAGGAAAGTGCTCTAGTCATGCTCTGTACAGAGGACAGTGAACAAGGGAGAAAGTGAACTGTGAACATCATCTGTGGATAGTAAATCATTTGTTATCTATCTATTGGTCTCACCTTTCATTGTAATCCTGCCTGTGATGATGTTGTAGCTATAAATACATCTCATCGTGCGGTATCCAAATTATATAGGAATACATAAACAGTGGGGAATAAAGTATTTAGTCAGCCACCAATTAAAAAGATGAGGTAGACCTTAACTATGAGAGACAGAAAGAGAGAACAAATCCCAATAATCACATTGTCTGATTTGGAAATTATTTATTTGCAAAATATGGTGAAAAATAAGTATTTGGTCAATAACAAAAGTTCATCTCAATACTTTGTTATATATCCTTGTTGGCAATGACAGAGGTCAAACGTTTTCTGTAAGTCTTCACAAGGTTGGCAAACACTGTTGCTGGTATGTTGGCCCATTCCTCCATGCAGATCTGTTATCTATGTGAGACCAATACATAGATAACAAATGATTTACTATCCACAGATGATGCACAATTGATGGCTTACTAAATACTTTTTTTTTCCCCACTGTATGCCCATATGTCAACAAAGATTGACAGCTGACATCAAGTCTGATATCAAAAGCAAAATAGTTTATTATTGTTAGTGCATATGTCCGTCATCTTTAAGGTGTGTAAATATTAAAATATCCAATACATCAATAATTCACACCTCTAATTATAAATCATATTGTAATTGGTTGTTAAATTAGCATATCTCTGCACAAGCGTATATCTTGTTAGTCAGAAAATGAATTTTACCCTACATTTAGCTTTTAGCTTCCTAGTGATGTTTTTCAGCACAGGCCTTGCAAAGCAGTCAGTTTTCATAAACATTATTGTTTATTGTATATAGCTACAGATTAGAAGAACTTAATGCATCAATTAGAGAACAGAATGGCTAAATTCCCTAACAAACAATCAAGACTATCAAGACTAAATGTCATCTTGTTCTGTTAAAAATTATATTCACTTAACCCAATAAATCCCTGACAATTCCTCTCTTGGGATATAAATTCAGGAAAAAACAAAGGTACTGTCTCATGGGGGTACTGCCCCATGAAGTCCCATAACATAACCAGAATGGCTAATATTATGAATATTATAACTCCAAGGGCTATGAATACATTTATTATGATTGTACCCCATTTTCTAAACAACCCTTAACAAGATAGAAAAGGGGTCATTTATTCCAGCATTTTTAGTTTATTCATCAGTAAATCAGTAAGATTCTTTTTTCAAAGCTCTATTAATGCGTCTATCTGGGGCTGTATAAGTGGACATATAAGTACAACACATTGTATTAACCCCTTTCCGACCTATGATGTATGCGTATGTCATAGCGCCGGTAAGTGGCTAATCACAGCTAACGCCTCGTCGTCTGAATGACCGAAAAGCGGTGCCGCGCACCGTTTTTCAGCCTGATCGGGACATCAGCGATAAGATCGCTGAGTCCCGACGGGCTAGCATGGCAGCGCAGAGCCTTGTGAAGGCTCTGATCGCTGCCATGTTCCTGTTTGCCCCACTTCCGGCCGCAGACAGGAAGTGGGGAAACCGCCATCTTTGTACAGACAAATGCATTGCCTATGCAATGCATTAGGCTGCATTAACGATCGCACCCCCTAGTGGGCAAGCACCATAGGGAGACTAAGGGCATGTCCCCACTGCACGGGTTTTCGGCCGGTTTTTCAGCCGGTTTGCGGTTTTTCAGACCGCCTGAAAAACCGGCCGAAAATGAGCCCAATTGTGCTCTATGGAAAACCCGTGCAGCAGTCCCCACTGCGCGGGTTCTCCGCCCGACGGTTTTGTCGCGGGGGACCGGCGACCAAAAAAATTGAACATGCACAATATTCCGCCCGGTTTCGGGGGAGGAACATGTGCATCTCAATGAGGGGGGGGGGGCTGTTTTTCCCCCTCATCGTGGAGAAAGCCTTCCCCCCCGCTGCCGTGGGGACGGCCGCAAAACTGGACAAATACTGGCTGGCCAAACCGGCCGGTATTTGTCCACTGCCGTGTAAACGGCCCCTTAATGTTTTAGAAAAATAAATAAAGTTTTAAAGTACAAAAAAAAAAGTATTAAAAGTTCAGATCACCCCCTTTTCCCCATTTTACAAATAAAAACAATAAAATGATAAAAAAGTTACACATATTTGGTATCGCCGCGTCCGTAAAAGTCCAATCTATACAAATATAATATAATTTGCATCCATTTTAAAGTGCTAGCAATAAAAAGTACACATCTGCGGGCAAAAAATGCCTCCTCACTGACATCCGTAGGTGTTTGTATAAAAAAGTTATTGGTCGCACAAAACGGCGCCGCGGCACAAATTTCAAAGATAGAAAATGTTTGGAATTTTTTTACGATACCAAAACATAACGGAAACCCTGCATGTTTGGTATTCCCGGATCCATATCAACCTGTAGAATACAGAGAAAACATCATTTTTACCAAAGAATAAACTCCTTTAAAACAAACCTCCCGCAAAAAATGGCGCAAGTAACTTTTTTTTCATATTTTGCCCCACTTAGAATTTTTTTGCCGTTCCCTAGTATATTCTATATTAATATGAATAACACCGCTAGAAAGTACAACTTGTCCTGCAAAATAAAAGCCCTCATATGTCTATGTAGGTGGTAAAATAAAAAAGCTATGGCTTTCAGAAGGCAATGAGGAAAACAATTTAGAGCCATATTATTATGACCGTCCGTCAGAAAGGGGTTAATAAATTCTCAAACCTCCCCTATTTCAACTAGTATAGTACAGATAATTATAGTACAGATAATTTATCCATGAGGAAAAATTTACTCAAAACCTGCTGCTACTTAATTACGGCCTTTAAAGGGGTTGTCTCGCTACAATGATTGGGTTTTAATTAAAAGATCTTTAAAAAACAAGCAGCTTTGCAATATATGTTCATTACAAATGTCCTACTGATTTTGAGCTAGCCCTGTTCATAGGAGTGCCTCAGCTTCTCAAATTTCTATAGCAGCCGACCTGTTGATCCTTATCTTACTGGCTGTCAGGTCTGAATGACTCATCACCTTTGAAGACATGTCGGAGCAGAGAGCCCCTCCCGCACAGAATGCTTCTGTAGTGGAGGGAGGAGGAGGGAGGACTGTCCGTGCTGCCTGGATTAACCCTGTGTGTGCCTGCTTCCTCCTGCTCTCTACACAGATTGAGCAGAGATTAGGCTGATCAATAGATGTGACAGCAGTGACCTGTTTGTTACTATAATCATGATGTCTGTGGAGCTGTAACTATAATAATACTATACAGATTGTGAACAGTTCATGCTGTACTAGGGACACATCCTGAGTAACACTTTGCAGCTTTCCTGCCTCTGTTCTGAGAGGGTTTGTTTGTTGTTGCTGGAGATGTGGAGATATGTAAGCTAAGCAGAGGGTATAGGAACACTATTAGCAATCATAGACCTCTCTAGGCAGGCACACACAGGGTTAACTCTAGCAGCAATCCCGGATAGCTGCCTGTGTGCTGAGAGGAGGGGGGAAGAGGGAGGGGGGAAGAGGCAGAGAAGCTAGCACGCCCCTCAATTCAACTCCCATTCACAGACAGAGGCTGAAAGCTATTAATGAGACAACTCCTTTAAATTAATCTGACACTCCAATTGTAGCTATATAAACAATGGGGTCAAGGTATTGACCTCTTTTTTTCCTGAAATCACACACATCCTAAGGAACAATTTTGCCAGTATCAGAGACAGAAAGTATGTGGAAAGGCATAAGTTATTTTTCATTCCCCTCTCCATTAAAAAAATGCATTCTGGATCTGATTTCACCATCAGCACAAAGCCACCAGATATCAGCTCTTAATCTGAGCTGATTATGTATAAGAGAAAAAATAAGATCTTTCGGGTATGTTGAATTGGATGGTATGAATACTCTGGTTGTTTGCACGCAGAATCATTTAACCTGTGCAGCTAGAACGTATAAAGGAGACAAAGAGTCCAGTTTGTCTATCGGTTGTTCTAGTGCAGAATTTCCAGTTAACAAATACATTCCCATCACATATAACCCAGCATCCCCAGGTGACGGGCTTCTTATTATTAGGTGTGTCAAACAATTACCTGTTCTGTAGTTTTCTCATCTATCCATATAAGTTATATATACCGATATAAGTGATTCAATTTGTTCACCATTCCTTTCATCTCTACCGACGGACATTTATGCAGCTTACAGAAATCAATTATGAAAACAGCCATTGGGGAAGATAGATTATACTATAAAACTGGGATCCAGAAATTCTCAGTAACATATACCTTTGTGCTCTTTCTCCAATTCCCCACACTTGTGGTATTAATATAAACATGTAAAAGAAAGACATCATAGCTCGCATATTTTTCTTACTGTCCATGAAAATTTCAAAAGAAAGGTGTTTTCGGCACATCAGATCCATTCAGGTAAATTAGTCCATGATGCAGTTCCTTACACTGTGGGCCGATAGGAGTTTGACTGTTCAGGAAACTGGAAATGTGATGGAGCTGCATTAAATAACTGTTAGGGTATGATCATACAGCGTTTTTCAATTTGTTTTTCAATCCGAAAAACGGATTTAAAAACGCTGTGTAAAACGTATCCAAACACGTACCCAAGTGCGGAGCGTGTTTGGATAAGTTTTCTGTGAATCAGAATGTACCCTATAGTTTTAAAAAGCGTGTCTGCTGCATAAAATGGATCAAGAAATGATATGTCAACTCTTTGATTGGATCCGTTAAATTATCTGAAAGCAATATATAAAACACGTATCGTCTGCACGATGATTCATGTTTTACATTGAAATCACTGTAAATCACATTGAGCATTGTTTGTGTTTTTGGGTCTGTTTTTCGGGTCCGAAAAACTTACCCACAAATCTAAAAAAACGCTGTGTGAACATACTCTTACAATGTCCTCTTTACTCCGATGATTAAATCAGGGACTAACAGAAAAGTCTTTTCCAAAAGCAAAGGAGAATCTCCAAAAGTAATTTTTCTCCTTCTTCTTTTCAAATGTTTCTCTGGTGAAGAAAATCAGCTGACGACTGCAAAACCTCAATATTATTTGTTTTGTCTTCGGGTGCAATCCAGAGCACACAGACCATAATGGATGGTATGGAGTATGGAAGGCTGGTTTGATTCCTAATGCCAATGTCACTTCTTTCATTACTTCTCCAGTGAAGTGAGATCCTCTGTCACTTTCTATAGTTTTCATAATGTTGTCTCTGCAGATAATTCAGACAGTGGCTTTTGTAACGGTATCCTTTGGGGCACCCTGAGAACAAATCAATACAGACCAGCACTTCTTTCAGTACATTTTCCCATCTTCCCACTCGAGGAAGTTCTATAAAGTCAATTTTCAGTCTATGTAAGAGTCTAGAAATGTGTCTTAGTGGGGTTTTAAAGGTCCTTCCTTCCCACGCTGTCTCTTGCACATATCATGCACCCCCCTTGGGTATGCTTGGCAGCAGCTGCTGTGGGCCCAGCAGCTTACCAGAAACTGTTGATTAGATCCACCATAGCAGTCATGGGTAGCTTGTGTCATCACATTATAGAAGGCTCTGGGGAGACACGATTGATCATCAACTATCCAAAGTCCTTCTGATGTCAATAAGTCATTCTTCTCTGACCTCCTTTTCTTCTGCCCCTGCTTGTTCTTGTAACTTTTTAAAGTCCGAGGGTGGCTGTGGAGCTCCTTTGTCCAGTGCTACAGCTGTGACAGGCAGCTTAGCCGCTTGATCAGCAATGTGGTTTCCATTTTGCTTCAATCTTGTCTCTTTTACAATGTCCTTTAACTTTGATGACCGCTACCTTGATACTACCATTAATGCTTGTTTTCCATTCTTTATAGATTGTCCATTTGCAGTAAGAAATTATCTTGCTTTCCAATTTGGACTGTAGTCATGAGCAATTCCAAAAGCATATCAAGAGTCTGTATATACAATTGCTGCATGTCCAGTAGCATACCTGCAGGCCTCCTCTTCTAAATGTTCCACTGGAATTGGGAAGTATTTCTTGACCACAGTGGTTGAGCTGCTCAGTAACATCACACGTTATTGCTCTTGATCTTCCAATATTATATTATTAGCAGAGTTCACACATACTTTACGACTTTTTCTGGACCTTATAACCAGGCAGAAGATGAAGGACAAAAAAAACAAGTAAAGGCACCAGAACCAATGTCAGGAGTGATGAGATGACAGTCAAAGGGGGTTCTGTAGTATCCTGAGCTGCTATAAACATTTTCTTCTCTTTATAGTCATCTATGTATTAGGCATAAATGTAGTCTGAACAAATGGATCCATCAACTCATGTCAGCACAACTCTGAAGTGGTCATATAGAAGGATATTAAGATATCTACTGTTTTTCTTGCTCTCTTCTCAATTGCATACTTCAAATGTTCCTTTTAAATCCACAGATTGTAATGAATTGTACTCCTCTTAAAGAGCTTCCTATCATCCAATGGTATCCTGACCTCCTCTAAAGCTTTTTGGCTCAACTTTATGTTCAGAAACATATGATTGCAAACTCTAGCTTTTACTATCTCTGAAAGTGTCCTGCATAGCCAGTGTAAAACCTTCCATCAATGTTATACATCAAACCATCCACATCTCGTGGGCCTATATATTTTCCTATCTGATCACTATGTAGTAACAGTCTATTACCAGTATATGTTTTTGCCTCCTGTTGAGGATTTTTTTTGGTCCATGTTATTTTAATTCCCCTGAGGTACTGTTATTATATACGGGGAAATGAGTCAGGTGCTTTAATCTGGACCTCAAATTCTCTATGTTTGTTGGTTAAGAGGCGGTGCAGTCTATTCTAAGAGGTAGCCTCCGTAAGGTGGGGGTTGCCCTTTTTGGGGCAGTAGCTCCACCAGAGAGTTAGGGTGAATTAGGGACTGTATTTTTTTCCATTTTTCTATTATTTATAGAAGCCTCTTTTGCTCTTTTTCTTATTCAAAAGATTTTATTCAGAGACAAAATTGAATACAATCAATAGAGAGGAACAGAGCATAAGAGAATAAAAAAACTTTCAACATACAAGGAGTACACTCCAAGAGCTATTTATGAGACAGAGCTTTTTATCATGAGATAAGAATAAGTAATGCATAGAATCTTGAAGTTTCAGCAATAAGATTAGGCATATAGTGAATAGTTTCAAGTTCCAAAGACTATGGATTACTTTGCGAGAAGGGATGCCAAAATCCAGAGAGTACATTAGGGAACGCTCGGTGAGAGAAGAGTATGCATCAATTGAGCTCTCAAACAGGTGAAAGATAAAAGGTGAGATGACCACGTGAGAGCCGCTAACGGATAACTCATTGGTTGAGAGGATCTGGTGAGTAGAGAGATCAGGTCACTGGAGTGTGCCACTCTTTGTAACTATCAGAGGAAAACTAACAAAGAAACATTAACATAGTGTATAAAAGGAAAAGTCAGTCGATTCAAAAGCCTCACTGTAAGAAAAGGGCCTGTATCAAGAAGCTCCAGTAGCAAAGTCTGCAGAGATAGATAAGGGTTTAGAGCAAGGTATTATAGGAATCAGATTTGCAGAAGACCAGCCATTCGCTCCAGACCTGGAGGTGCTTTTCCTGATGGACAAAGGAGTCCTCTCTGAGTTCCTTTAACCTCTGAATCACATGAACCTCCTTGAGCCAGTCAGAGATAGAAGGGCTGGTGGTGGAGAGCCACAACCTTGGGATGATAGTTTTGGCAGCTAAAAGTAGAAAATAAATTTGGTGATTTTTAAGCAGAGAAGCCGGGAGGGGAATGGCAAAGAGTAGGAGCATGGCAGGGTAAATTTCGTTCCTGTGATTAAATGAATTATTTCAAGTACTAAATGCCAGAATGACTGCAGGCTAGGACATCTGCACCATATGTGAGTCATTGTGCCCCTTTATTTCTTGCAACGTCAACATGTGCTGGCGTTGTCTGGGTAAAGAGAGTGTAAGAAGGCTAAGACACTATACCATCTGGTCAAGATTTTATAATTTAGTTTGTGAGCCCTGGTGGATATGGGATTCTTAGTTCGCATTTTTTTGGCCCAAAAATGCTCAAGCCACCCCCGGCTTACAATGGGCGTGCCACTGGTATTGGACTGTGCGCATATATTTATGTGCCGCAGCCATGCCAGTGGCACCCAGGTTCGCAGTGTTTTTTTCAGAAATGTTTTTCTGTGCAAAACTATACGTTGTATTTGGCACATATTGCTTTTAAACTATATAAGGAGGAATGGTTACCTCCATCTTGGTTTGCTGCACCACGCCCACCTCCACAGGCTGTTAGAGCAATGCACTATGCTTTGTAAAGTAGGTGCTTTTTTATTTTTCTCTCTGCATTTTGGAGGCCGTTTGGCACAGTGAGAGGTCTGAAGTTGACCCTTGTGAGAGATAAGATAGAGTAGGACCACCCGCCTGAGATCCCGTTGTAAGCCAGGGGTGGCTTGAGCATTTTTTGGCCAAAACATGCGAACTAAGAATCTCAAAGTTTTTCTCATATATTGTAGATAGCATAAAATGCTTCTTTGGAGATTTCCATGTGTTATTTGCCCTTTTAGCAGTGGCGTGCTACTGGTATTGGACTGTGCGCATATATTTATGTGCCGCAGTCATGCCAGTGGCACCCAGGTTCGCAGTGTTTTTTTCAGAAATGTTTTTCTGTGCTAAACTATACGTTGTATTTGGCACATATTGCTTTTAAACTATATAGGGAGAAATGGTTACCTCCATCTTGGTTTGCTGCACCACGCCCACCTCCACAGGCTATTATATTAATGCACTATGCTTTGTAAGGTAGGTGCTTTTTTATTTTTCTTTCTGAATTTTGGAGGCTGTTTGGCACAGTGAGAGGTCTGAAGTTGACCCTTGTGAGAGATAAGATAGAATAGGACCACCCGCCTGAGATCCCGTTGTAAGCTGGTGGTGGCTTGAGCATTTTTTGGCCAAAAACATGCGAACTAAGAATCTCAAAGTTTTTTTCATATATTGTAGATAGCATCAAATGCTTCTTTGGAGATTTCCATGTGTTTTTTGCCCTGGTGGATATGGAGCCCTTGTGTGTTAAGAAAAGGGCCTTGCTCCAATCCTCTTCTGAGAGCTCTCTGTTGATCTCCTGTTCCCAACTTTGTTGGAAGGGGAGTTTATCCTCAAGTTAAAAGTTTGTAGAGTCTGGAGAGCGCAGGAATTCCAGAGTACTTTCCTAGGCACCATTTTTCAAAGACTGTAGTCAACCTGTGAAGTTGCAGGACTGACTTACTTGAGCTCTTTGCTCTTTTACTATCTGTTACAAGAATTTTGAAAAAATCCTCACTATTGGTGGATCATCTTTCATCCCGATCATACTGGTTCACGTGAGTTTATTATTCTACCCTTATCCTGGACAGTGTATGACTATAACTATTTACCAAATAGAATTTATTTATGGAGACACTGTTATAAGTTAAAATATTGTCCATAATTCACATTTTATATTTCTTAGGTTACTTATATAAAGGTTAAGTCTTAGCTGCTATTTTTGAATGGGCTTTAATCCCTCTTGTAACAAAACACTTGGGGCCTTTGTAAACCAATCAGATTTAGAAACAATAGAGTCTCACATATAGGTTTGTTTAATCCATTGACAAATGCATTGTGTATAGTGGAGGTGGTGTCATACCCCAAATTAGTCCATTTCTGTTGTAATCTGAAGAAAAATGTTTCCACTGCCGCTCCCTTCTTCTGTGGCATATCTGTCAGGATTGTGAATTAGTCAAGCAAGCACCTTTGTCCTCATTTTGTCAGCGGCTTAATATACCCTTCTTATTCTTGTGTAGTTTAATCCCCAAAAAACTGTCCGACTACGTTTGTTATTATTGGCAGGAAAGCATTGTTTACCTTAGCCTGTAAAGTCTTTAATATCTTCTTTATTTCTCTACAGAAAGGCATGGGATATTTTCTGGATTTGGAATCTTGTTCATTATTTTCAACATTTCAGACGGACTCTAAAGTTGTCAGTTTAGCATTAGATGATACATCTCTGAAGAGTGAAATTCTCATCCTTGGCCGATCTTATTGGAGTCAGCTGGGGGGGGGTCTAGTCTGATGACTCTTTGTTGGGGGCGCTTCTGTCTAACTTGTACATCCCAATGAGTGGCTTCAGGATAACCGCTAGGAGCTGGGAGAAGAAACATTTGAGTTTTATCTAGAGTCAGACTGCTAAGGGCATCTGTTCTTGGTTTGCAAAGTGTTTATTGTCTGATTGAATCTATACATTCTTCTTGCATGTCCCTAATCAGTTTTTCAAGTTCTACTGTAAGTTTGTCATGTTTAGTTTCTGTAGTCTTGTACCTTGTCTCATTTGTCATTGATCCTTAAAATCGTATGCTTGTGAGGCTTGACTCCCATGATCAAAATTATCAGACAAATATATATGCTCCTATTGCGTAGGGTATTTTTCAGGGTTCCCACGGCCATTGGAGGAGGAGTCGCTTCGTGTCAAGTGGGGGATTCATGGTTGATTAATCATAGCAGGAACACAGAGTCTAGAATGTCTTCTGGTGATTTCTGAGTTTCACGGAAGAATCAGTCCATGTTTAGGAATACAATTCTTTAGGCATTTTGGAACATTTCATCATAGCATTGCAAAACATTATAATATTTGGAAATAGGAAAGGTAAGAACATTTTATAATAAGTAGTGAAAAGATATGGACCAGATGCCCTTCCTGTTTTAAGATATTTAACTACTGTTTCTGTGGCTTTAGTTGTTAAGGATGAGAATGAATGAATTGAGAAAGACAAAAATTGTTGGAGATTGGGCTTTAATATAGGAGTATAATTTTGATAAAATTTATGAATCATGGATTGGATCTGGTCAGGATGAGAAGTAAACAAACAGTTAAAAGATTTCATGGCCCTTTTTTAAGTATTTTATCCATCATGTTGGCATTTATAAAGAATGTTGCTTGGGTCTTTTTAAGGGCTTGATCAATACATATTGTCAGAAGGGTTTTAGCTGTGTTTTAACGTCTAATATTTTTCTAACAAGATACAGAGTTGGATGCAACCGACTAGCTATTTCTAGTCTCTAAATGATTTTCAGGGTCAGTCTGTAGTTTTGTTCTTTCTTTTTTCCAATTGGAGGCTGCTTTAAAAATTGTGCCTGTGATGTATTTTGTATGGGTTACCCAGAGAAACCTGGGCAAAACTTAAGAGTCAACATTACTTTGAAATAGGTATGTAAATCTTCCTCTACTTTCCCCCTAGTGACATGATCCGAAAGTAATGCCTCATTTAGTCTCCATCTGTACACTGAAGATGGTGTGGGAGAAAAGTGAAATACAAAAAGGATAAGGTCATGATCAGACCAGGAGAAGGTGATGTGACAGGAATAATGTGAAAATGAGAGATAATAGGTTTTAGTTAAGTTATGGTCAGTTCTAGAGTATGAACAATGCAATGGAAAAAAACATATGTATATCCATCATGAAGACTGTTTGATTCTGGACAGCCGAGTAGCAGAAGTTCAGCAAATTATGTATTTTAAGTCTGCTATCAGCACTAATGTCAGTACGGCGTCGATCGGTAGCTTCTAAGCTAAGAGTCAAAATGAAATTACAATCTCCTCACTACATTAGAGTAGTGTAAGTTAACACACACAGTAAATCTCGGAAAGTCTGCATTTGAAGAGAAGGGAGAGAATACCTGTTAAGTATACCGACAATTTTGTACTGGAAAGTACCTAATGAAATAAAAGATCATACTTTCTTATCACCAAAGTATAACAATAACCTGAAGGGGAACGTTCTTCTTCTAAAGGGTTACAAAACCCTTGATTTTTAAGCATGAGTAGAAAAATAAAATGTAACATAACCCAAATTTAAATATATATGATGAAAGGAGGTAGAGAAGTGTTTTTCTTGCAGGCAAATGCTTTCTGCTCTTTGTCTTTTATAGTCAATAAATGCTGTTTATTGTTTAGATAGAGAGGTAAACCCTCTAACATCATGAGATATGATGCAACGCATGTTATGGAAGTGTTAATATGTTAAGAGATTAATTTCCTCCTATAAAAAGTAAAATGGAAGGACTGCATATGTAAAGGCTGCTGTAAATCTGATGTCCAGTACTACTGAAAAATATTTACAACAACATAAAACCATATAACCATAAACAGGGAAAGAAGTATAAGCCAAGCAAAAAAGAATAGAAAGTTCAGCTCAAAGACACAATTACTGGGTTAAAAGGACTTGCACCATATTAAAAAAGCACAACTTTGGAAAACCTGCGAGGAGACAACGCTTAGTATCAGGAGTAGCTGAAATGAAAAATAAGGTTAGGAAACACTAAGAGAAACTGATAACTATTCTGTGACACTAAGATATTAAAGTATAAGGCATACAGATGTAGCAAAAATAAGCATTATCGTCAGATAATGATATTATGGCACAGATAGTTATCTCAATTTAATATAAGAACAAATAATATGAAAAGCTGTGACAACATGGTTAAGCTAGGAACACAATAGTAAACATATTAAGTCCATCAATGCTCCAGGGTCTCATTTCATGAGCTTTGGACATCCTAAATAATTTTATCCCCTTACCTCCTCCTTCCCCCCACCAGGGCATCGGCAGCTTTTTCCATACATTGCTTAAGATTGAACATTCTTTGGGAAAGGTCTTGGGGTAGGGACACACACCAGTGAAGTTGGTTCTTTAGGTTCACCAGTGCCATTGATTCTTTTGGACTTGATCTTTGGGGTTCAGCAATGGAGTTGATCTTTAATGCCTTAAGCCCCAGGCCTGAAAAGTAGTTAATGACCAGAACCTTTTTTTTAGATTTTGCCTCCTTGCGTTTCAACAGTTGTAACTTTTTTATTTTTTCAATGACACAGTTGTGTGAGGCCTCGTTTTATTCAAGACAAGTTTTACTTTATGGGGGAATAGTTTAAGTTCACTTATAAATAATTTCAGAATTTTTTTTACATTTTTTTTATTTATTTTAATTTTTGATTTTTTTTTTTACACCATTCACACTTCACACTTAATAGCTTGTTAAATTAATTCTACAGGTTATTACAGTCATGTGGATACCTTATATGTGTAGGGATTTTCTGTGTGTAATGTAGGCACAATTATTTTTTATTAAATATTTATTTTTATTTTATTTTTTTATTAATTTTTTTTACACTTTTTATGTTTTTTACTTTTTTTTTTAAAATCCCATGAAGGGAGAACTGTTTTACATTTTTTTTAACACTTAGTAATGTATTAGCATATTCATATATGCTAATACATTATAATCTGTGTCAGTCTGACACAGGCAGTGATCAGGACAGCAAACAGTGTGTCCTGGTCACTGGCTCAATACACAGACAGCCCTGGGGCCACTCTAGGTCCCCAGAGTTGACCATGCAGCCGTTCCCTAGGCCCTGTCGGGTCACCGGGTGTTCCGATCACCCGACAGAGCAGAGGAAACCCTCTAATTGCGCTGAGGTAACGCATCACTGCAATCAAAGGGTTAAAGCACCGGGTTGTGGAGGTTTCCTCTGCTCCCCGGTGCTCGCAGGAGATGCTCTGGGATCAGGGCTGTGTAGTAAACCGAAGTCTGCAGCGATGTCAAAAGAAGTCGCTGCAGACGAACGACCCGCACCAGATGACGCCAAAAGACGGCGCACAGTCGTTAAGGGGTTAAAGAGCACCTATCACCTCCACACAAACACACAAAATATAGTAGTAGATAAAATTATAAGACTTTTTTCCAATACATGTCATTAGCAATGAAGAGGGCTCATGTTAGTTTTACAGGGGGACAGATCTTACTTTCACTTGCTTAGCAGAGCTAAGGGATTCTTTCTGTTGAGACATGAGGAGCTGGCTGTATAGTTGCTTGCTCAGGGTGATCTGAGTCTCTTACAAAATACACTGCAAGCACAGCACACTAAGAACAGAGTGTAACAGGGTCTACGGGCTTCTAAATCACACTGCTGTTAATGTTATATCCAGCACAGACAACGCAACCCGGAGAAAACCAGTGTGCTAATGATGTAGACTCCCTGACTCCCCCCCTAGACAATGGACTCTTCCAGCTCAGAAGCAACACAACTGTCAACATTGTCATCCATCAGGCTCTCATGTGCCGACTAGGCCCGACTTCAGAGCTGTCTTAAAGGGCCAGCGCTTTAAAAAAAAACAAAACACGGAATTACAGGTAAAATGTTCTGATTTCCCTAATGAAGCATATTTAATAAAGTGTGTGTATTTTAGTCTTCTGTTACTTCATGAGGTTTCTCTTCCGGTGATAGGTCCTCTTTAAAGAGAACATGTCACATAGATTATGCCCCCGTTGCTGAGGGCAGCACAAGCTAGTGACAGACATGATGTTTCCAGCCCTGTCTCCCTTATTCTGTAAGATGCTGTCGTATTTAATGCTCAAACCTGCAGCTTTCAGCCAGAAAAGAGTCATATAAAGAGTCAGTTTTTTTCCATGCCCTGTCCATCTGAGGCTAGCCCAGCCCACCTCAACTGATAAACCTATTACTTTGAATAGGCAGAAACATGTGAATAGCTGTCAGTGGGTGGGGTTAGCCTTTGGTGGGCGGGGCAAACACCAGATCATGAATAAGATTTGAACATTAAATGCTCTAAAACTACAGCATCTTTCAGAATAAGGGACACAGCGCTGGAAACATCATATCTGTCACTAGCTTGTGCTGTCCTCAGCAAGGGGGGCATAACCTATGTGACAGGTTCCCTTTAAGGCCCATCCTACAGCTACTGTACCAGACTGTATATACTGCACATGCCTCTGGTACTCTGCCCCTCACTTTTTGCCACTTTTTCTATGCCATTCTCACAGAAAGAACCTCCCCATGCCCAGGGGACCAACAGGGATTTCCCCTAGTCCCCTGCTGGCCAGTACAAGCCTAGTCTTGTATGTGTTTAGTAAAGGACACAACAGTTGACACTAGCTCTGTTTTAAAAGTGTCCTTCATAGGTTCTTAGCAGATCAATACATATAATTATGGAGGTTAGTGGCGAATGCGCACGTTCTTGAGGAAAGAGAGCTTTGCAGGCAGAAAATGAAGGAGAAGATAGTTCATAAATGTCACTTTATATGCTCTTTTAACCTCTTTTTCCAGTGCCTGGCATGCCCTAACTTTAATTGAAAAGTAAAGGAAGGGAGGACTATATGCTTCACCAGTGGTGTTTAGTTAGCTGTAAGGGAAAGTCCATGGTGTAAACCATAAGGTGACATTATCAGCCAGTCAGTGACCATGTGTGTGTCTCCCTAGGGAATTGTTAAGCAGAGAGGTGGACAGTTTGAGACAGCCCTGGAAGGCCGGGTAGTAAGAAGCTCTAAAAGTACTCAAATGTGCCTTTAAACATGGAATAAGGTGAGCCAATAACCTAGATGAGAAAACCTTTTATTTGTGAAATAATATAATGTTTAATTAGAGAGTTTCCATTATATATACATGTAGTAGCTTTCATTGGAAGGGTGTATGTCATCCTCCTCAATGTGTTGTTTAGGTAGGGGAATTGTAGGCAAGTGTGAAATCTAAACTAAGCTGTCTCCTCCTGTCAGCAGTGTCATTATTTCTTAAGCGCACAGCAAACATCAGTGCTGTGCTAAAAAAGACTGGAGCAGTGATCTCAAATTGGTTTCAGCAGAAGATAATAAGGAGTGGGATCTCCTTTAACTAGATTGCTGCTGTGGAGTCTCCTGAGGTGTAAAGAAATAAGAGCTCAGAATGAGACAACTGGAGGCCAGTGACGTCCCCAAGCCATGGATACTTATCCAGAGCAGGCTTTGCCTTGACAAAAATAGAAATGTAGGACTCTTCAAAGTTCCAAGGGCAAGGAAAGCTTTACAGGGTAGGTTAGGTAGAGTTTAAAAGTTATTTAGAAAGTGTAAAAAAGATTTTTCAGAGGTTGGATGGAACAATGGCAAAACATCTACAAATCAGACTTCCCTTTTTGATCTACCTTAACTGTATCTTTTGTTATCAGTCTGTATAGACTGCTCAGAGTTTGCATGACTGCATCCTGAAACATTATCTGATGCTTGTTCACTCTTATTAAATGAGCAAAATATTTTATTTTATGGATCTATTGACTGTTTTCTAAGATATTTAGCTATCAAGATTCTTAGACCACTTGAATTTATTAAAAGTCTAATGAACATCCGGTATTATTGGTATTTGCTAATATTCTTCAGTAAGAAAACATGAAGTCACTTTGTCTAGACACAGAGATTACTATCTATCAATTCATGATTAAGGACCTATACCCATTTTCAATTAAAGAAATTAATGTTAGAGTGGATGTGGACTTGCAATAGCATTTTTTGAACCAGACGTCAAAAAGGGCAATTACACTTCATCAATTTTGTACAGTTAGAGGGGAAAAACTAATTCTGGTAAATGGCAAAATAACATGTGTATAACTCACAATCTACTATCATTACTCATTTAAGTTGGCTAAAAGTCATCAATCTGGTATCTTCAATTAACATTGAACTTCCAGAACACCCCAAATTGATTATTTTTTTCTATGCTTGCAATTGCAAACAAGTTTATAATAGATCAACCTGACTTGAGTGAAATAGACTGCATTAGGAGTATAATGATTCTTAGACTTGCCATTGTAGGAAAAGTAGGTATTTATACTGTATGTACCCTAATCATTTTGGCACCTATATTCAACCTGATAGGATTTCTACACCACTAGGGATTTGTTTTTACTACTTACCAATGTCATGAATCCAGCCATTAAAGTTGGCCATACATATTAAAAGTTTAAAGCTGAACCTCTAGTTCTTCAGAAGCAGCTGACCATCTAAAGTGTGTGATGGGCTCATGACTATCATATTACAGATGATGTTGAGGTAGATAAGGATTATGGAGTTGGATCCATGTCTACCAGGTAAGGATCCTTTAGAGTTTGGCAGCCGCTTGCTCCCCTCTCTCCATGCATAACACATACATGCCTGGCTGAGTTGAGTACACATAAACACTAAGGGAAACAGCTATCAGCCAAGTAAGCATTCAATTGACGCTATCGCATGTGTATGGACAACTTAAGCTTCTGGCAGTCTTATTGATATTTCAATAGTTTGTTTTTTAACCCCTTAAGCCGAACGCCTGAAAAGTATTTAATGACCAGAGCATTTTTTTTAGTTTTTGCCTCTTTGAGTTTCAACAGTTGTAACTTTTTTATTTTTTCAATGACGCAGTTGTATGAGGCCTTGTTTTATTCAAGACAAGTTGTACTTTATGGGGGAATAGTTTAAGTTCACTTATAAATAATTGCAGAATTGTTTTTTATTTTTTGTTTTTTTACATTTTTTTTTACACCATTCACATTTCACACTTAATAGCTTATTAGTTTAATTCTACAGGTTATTACGGTCGTGTGGATCCCTAATATGTGTAGGGTTTTTTGTGTGTGTAATATATGCACAATTATTTTTTATTACATTTTTTTTTATTCTATTATTATTTTTATTTTTATTTTTTTTACACTTTTTTTATGTTTTTTACTTTTTAAAAAAAAAAAATCCCCTGAAGGGAGAACTGTTTTACATTTTTTTAACACTTAGTAATGTATTAGCTTATTCATATATGCTAATACATTATAATCTGTGTCAATCTGACACAGGCAGTGATCAGGACAGCAAACAGTGTGTCCTGGTCACTGGCTTAATACACAACACCCGGGGGCCACTCTAGGTCCCCAGAGTTGACCATGCAGCCGTTCCCTGGGCCCTGTCGGGTCACCGGGTGTTCCGATCAACCGACAGAGCAGAGGAAACCCTCTAATTTTTTTTCACACTTAGTAATGTTTTAGCATATTCATATATGCTAATACATTCTAATCTGTGTCACTTTGACACAGGCAGTGATTTGGACAGCACACAGTGCGTCCTGGTCACTGGCTGGATACACAGACAGCTCTGGGGCAACTCTAGGTCACCAGAGCTGACTGTGCAGCCGTTCCCTGAGCTCTGTCGGGTGACCGGGTGTTCCGATCACCCGACAGAGCAAGGGGAAACCCCTTTTATTGCGCTGTGGTAACGCACCGGGCCGCAATCGAAGGGTTAAAGCACCGGGTTGCGGAGGTTTTCTCCGCTCCCCGGCGCTTGCAGGAGATGCTCTGGGATCGGGGCTGTGTAGTACAGCCCTGAACCCAGTGCAGCTACGGCGCCGGGCGCTGCAAACTCTGATGTCTGCAGCGTCGCCGGGCGCCGCAATCTCCGATGTCTGCAGCGTCGCCAAAAGATGTCGCTACAGACGAACGACCTGAAATGCCCGCCGTCAAAAAGATGGTGGGCGGTCGTTAAGGAGTTAATTTAATTTTCTTTCATTTCCTTAAAGGGGTGTTCCTATTGGTGCTTCTTCATACTGTATGACAGCTTGTAGCTTGCTATGAGTTGATCATCTCAGAGAATGGAGAGGGCAGCACTTACTTCCGTCCCAATATTTCATTTCTATGGGAGTTCCAAATATAGCGAAAAGAGCATGGATAGGAACACCCCTTCAAGGCAACATTCTGGAATTTCTGTTCTAGGCAGCCCAGGTAAAATAGCTGCTTCCATACTCAGATTTGCTCACACTGGAGGGAAACTAGATGGGTTAGCATTAGTCCCTCTTCATCTTATTACATTTATTAAATACTTAATAGAGTAGAATTTTAATATTTGCAGGTGATAATAAACTTTACAAGGTTATTACAGAGTTGGAAGCTTGTGTGAGGAAGCTTGTGTGAGGAAATGGAAAATTAAGTATAATGTGAATAATGTAACAATACTGGATACAAGATGACAGAATCTGGCTTTATCTTTAGCAGTCACATTTCCTGGATCCTAATAGTAGCTTACTCAGTTACACTCAGGACTTAAGTAGCAAAAAATGTTATCCAACCAAGCAGTAGCAGGGAACGTTAATACAAAGCCTGTACCAAATGAAAAACTAAAAGTGATATTTACCAAAAGATAAGACTTACAGGAAGACAAAGCAAGAGATGGCAAAGACTGGAGTGAGGGTGGCACCATGAAAGGACACAGTCTAAAAAAACAAA
>JAODAL010059768.1:0-21283 GCA_025379985.1 Phyllomedusa bahiana
GGACACAGCTAAAAGAAAGTTTTTCTCTGTGAAAAACAGATTAAATTTTTCGCTGAGCTGTTTGGGACACAAGCGACGCTGTCCTCGCTCTGAGACGCTGAAGACACGGGACTAAACGGGAAAGGGGCGTTCAATGAAAAACGAGGTCAATGTATTTTCCAGGCCAATCGAAAACCAATACACATCCCAGTCAGACGTTGCACACACACTCCCCCTGCTCAAAATTTCTGTAACTGTTTGCTGGCCGCCAAAAATGACGGGAAGTCCCGAAAAGGGCGCGACTTAAAATGATGCACAGATTTTAAAACCAAAATTTGCATGATCAAAAAAATTTCGATCAATATAAAAACTGTGCCGATTTCAACTTTGTCGATAATAATCGCTCAACACTACTGTTCACGTGTATAGTATTTGAAAAACCCTGAACAAGAACGGTATTCATTAAAGGACAATCAAGAAGGAAGCTTCTGCTGTCCAAAAAACAATCCTGTCGGAAGTTAGCTTAAAACAACCCACGTGGATGTTCCACAATGCTTCTAAGAAAATGTTCTATGGACAGATGAGACAAAAGTGAAGCTTTTAGGCACAAATGCACAACAACATTTTTAGAGGAAAAAGAAAACTTCACATCAATATCAAAACAATTGACATGCCACTTCTTCCTGGAAAGTGAATGGGAGACAGCTGTCAGTGTTTTAGAAGTACATGCTGGCCAACGCGTACTTCTAAAACACCCGGGGCATTTTTTTTGAAAGTGACTAGAGTAGTAATGTGACTCGCCGCTTTGTGATAAATATGAAAAATGCAAGCACCATGCAACATGCATTTCACAAGTCTGGAATGGTGGCCTGAAAAAAGTGAAGAAGCTTTGACTTCAATATTTTTATGAGAGGCTACAGCTCGAGTTTGCAAAAAAGTCCTAAAAGTAGACAACAAAAGATTGAAAATGGTTGATTTGGAGCGATGAGATTTCAGTAGACTGGACTCTGATGGGTGCAAATAGGTCTCGAAGAATCAAAGGAAAAAGGGGGCTACAGAACCGAAAAATTTAAAAAACGTCAAGTTTGGGGGGAGGAACCGATGATAGAGGGTTTTTTCACAGCCAAAAGGGATTTGGATACTTGACCTGGACGATGGGGGGTCCCAAACTAAGCTTTATGAAGTACCTACAACAGGGGGCCCCAACTCCATCCATAAAGCCCCCCCAACAGGGCATGTTTAATGGCTTTCCCTTTAAAATTGCACAGGTATATAATTTTTGTCATGCATTTTTGGGGTGAATCCTGAAAACATACCATTGGTGGGTCTTTTAGGGCGGAGTTGGGGGAAAACTTGGGGGCCTACAAGACGAGTTACTTCGTACACTCCTGAAGCATGTCAAGATTGGTGAAGAAATGGTTCAGTGACAATGAAGTAGAATTGCTGTATTGGCCTCCACAATTCCCAGAGCTCAACCCAAACGAAAAATGTGGGGGGTTAAGAAAGCTGTATTTTTACCCAAGGAGTTTGACCAGTATGCACCAACATTGTGAACGTGAAGAAAAGATCTGGGAGCTGATTTCGGTTGACACGTGTTTGAATCTGATAGAGAGCATGCCCAGAAGGATTCAGGCAAAGGTGGGTCTACAAAATGCTAAAAAAATTAAAAATTTAAATGTAGATTTCTAGGAACAGAACAATAACAATGCAGTTACATGACAAAAATCTACATAACTGAGCATATGCAACACTTTTCTAGCACAAGCATAATGGTAAGTGCGGGCCATTGTTCCTGAGTCATAGCAAGTAGTCAACATCATAGCAGGTAGTGCCAGCCTTCTGGAACTGAAATCAGAAGAAGCTGGATTACAGAAGTAAATGAATAAAAGAAAAATCTTGTGGTGCTATGTTAGCCCTAAAAATCTATGTGACAAATGTATGTCACAAGTAATACCTTGATATTACCTAACTAGAAGAATTACGTTTAGAAGCTTTGAATCATTAGACAAGTTTACAAGTTACAGATGTGGAAAGAAAATGTGCCGTGGGGAAAAAATGCTCATGAAAACATAATACAGGTAAAACGTTAATCAGGAATATTGTTATTGATCATGTACATACCTTCTGCAGCTCTTGACTGCTAGCCCAGAAAACTATGGTTAATGGTAAAGTCCCTGAAATAGGTTCATTTCTTACACTGGAACACTAGATATAAAGTAGATATTGATTTCTGTATTATCCTCTGGTAGCTGGTATAAATGAAATTTCTGAGATCACAGAATGAACACGGCTGAAGTAATGTTCTTCAAATCAATCTTTCCACATCTGTCATGTCCCGAAGATTAATTATCTCAACTGGACAATATGTGATTGCTCTCATAGGGATAGATGATAACCCGTCTGACTGGGTAATGTTAAGCCACAATGTATTATAACCTATATATACACAACTGTCACCGTCTTTGCTAACCGTACTAATTAGCTCTAGTTGCTCTGCTTATTTTGACATTTATCAAATCAATGGATTAACTATACTTAGACTAGAGATAAGTTCCTGACAGTCTGAGGTACGGCTAAAGAATAAAAGTCAAATCTTTAAGCCTAAGACTCCACAGTACTTAATGCAGTGTTACTGCAATTTACCTCCATATGCAATGCTTCCCTGTAAGGGAAAATGTTGCCAGTGGCATGACAATTGTGGTCATGTCAGAATTTTTTTGCAATTGTTGGTTACAGCAATAAAGAGCAGCTATGTATAAAAAAAAAAATTACTTTCCAATCTCTGCTTGATCCAGTTCAAGTTTTCTTAACTTTTGTATGACTAGGGTGTTTTATTAATTGTTCAGAGCATTTTCAGTATGCTGCATTGTAAAAGTGGTTTTTTTTTTTTAGTTTTACTTTTACAACCATTTTTTTTTTGTTTGCAGTACACATAAGACTTTTTTCCAATTTAAAGGGGATGTATCGCTTCCTTACTTTGGCTCATTCACACTGCTCTGAGCTTCTCAACTCTGTGAATGCAGGGGCGTTTCTTCCCCTCCCAGCTGGATGACATCATCCCCCCTTCACTGCTGGCCTGAGACTCCCCCCCCCCTCTCCTCTGAGTCCACATATATCACTGTGTCCTCCCTATCAGTCTTATTTTATAAGAGCTGTGTATACACACACCACAGGCTGCATTCAATCTAATCTGAGCACTGATCTCCTCTCTCACAGCTGGAGATGTATTACAGCTTTCTAAGAACGGCACAGATTTGCGTGTAATGCAGGAGAGTTAGGCACAGGGTCAAAACTGTCATGTTTTTCTCATTGTACAATCTGCTGCAGTCTGTTTCTGCTAGGTGTGGAGACAGAAAAATGCTACGTCCCCTAACTCTGAGTCATTTTGTACAGCCCGTGAATCGACCCAGGGGCTGTACAGAATGTAGATGAGCTCTCAGCTAGTGAAATGCAAGGAGGAGGGATTAGACCCACACTGGATATCAGTGTAAATAAAAACACAAGATAAGGGACACTGTGAGAACAAGGCAGCTTTGCTAATGACATCCAATTGCAAAGTTGCTTGTTTTCACTGTCCCCTTATTCTGAAGACCATTTAATGAAACGATAACACCCCTTTAAGTAGATATTAACTAATTTTGTAGGACTTACTAGGAGAAAAACTCTTGAGGCAACATATATGAACTCACCAGTTCTAAATTGCTATAAAGGATTTTAGAATGCGACAGTATGTAGGTTGCCCCAGTAGGTTCCTAAATGTGGGGCATCGGAGTTGTTGCACAGCATAACTTAAGCACATTATCTGTGGCACTAATATTGCACCAGAAATGTGATTAAATACTCGGCAGAATTCCTGACTGGAAGCTGGGGCCATGCTTAACAAACTCTTGTCGCAAATAGGCAAAAAAAAAATCAAAATTTACCAAAATCACACCACAAAAGTGATATAAACTAACTAATTATAAAACAATATAAAAAATTAAATATAAAATTAATCTAAAATTTTAAATAAAATATAAAATAATATTTTATAAAATTCATAATAATTAAAATAATATAAAGTTAGAAAAATGCAGCAATACATTCGAAAACTCAGAACAAAATGTTATTAATTTTGAGAAGTAACAGAATGCAAACGTTCTTATCTATGATTAATAGTAATAGCTACTTATCTCTTGCAACATTCTAATCAAAAGATTAAGGGGATTGTGTGAGAAACCAAAAAAAACATAAGAACATATAATGGGGAAATACTAAGTATAAGCAGTATATCTATATCACAATCCAGTGTGTGAACTACCTACAAGCACTGTTATATCGCATATTACTTCCATGTTGGATCTTTCTCCTCACTGGACGGAGCTACAGTTGCTAGGTGCGCTCTATGAAAACTACATTTCCCACAATAGCCGCTTCCTCCCAGCTTAGTGTACAGTCCTCATTCTCCTTCTACTCCTTCTACTCTGCAGAGTTGTCCCTCGTACCAGAAGTCTGTCAGGCTGTCTTAGCACATCATGTGCTCACTGATGTCAGTCAGCCTAACCAGGAAGTATCTCAGAGTCTGTCCTACTGCTGTACTCTGCATTCTAGGACAGGTTTCTCCACAGAAAGGAGCCCAGCAGCCATTTTCTTCTCCTATAATGATTATCTCCAGAAAAAACAAGCAGACTTTTCTAATTAAAGGTATTTAGGAATTTTTTCATTATTTTCATTTTTCATTATGACATGTAGTTTATCTATTTGGTTTTCTTCTTTTCCCAGAGAATCCCTTTAAGATTGCTACTTCTGTAGGATTGTGACCGTAGTAGAAAGAAAAACATGGAAAAATATGACTGATGTTTATGAGCTTCTGTTCATTGAGTTGATTTTCTAATAAAAAATGTTAATAAAATTTCATTTTGATTTTTATATTTTTCATTTTTGCTAATTAAAATTTACAAAACACTTTTATATTTTTATATTGTACATTAATTTTTGTTCATCAAAATGAAGGTCACTGTGTCAGTAGGTCAGGATTTTGCATGCTGTATAAACATTTTAGGAACATTTTTTAGTACAAAATGTATTATTTTTAGATTTTACTACATTAAATAAGACAAATTTTAATTAGATGTTAATTAGTGTGGAAATTTTTTTTTTTATGCCTTGTTTTATTCTACATAAGGGAAAATCCACATACACAGGGGCTTGAGACCTGAGGTGCCCAAGAAAAAACACTACCGGGTATGAATAAAAGCATTCAAACAAAATTTTTTGGGCACCAGGCAAGGCCTTTTTAGGGACCTGTCCTGTTACAACCTATATGTCTTTAGCACCTGCTACAGCTCAGTTTTTGGGTTTGGAAACTTTTTTATAACCCTTGGCCCTCTTTATGAGGTAATAATTCTTTTTTTCTGATTTTCAAAGAGTTCTTTGCCATGAGATGCCATGTTTAACTTCCAGTGACCAGTATGAAAAAGTGTGAGAGCGATAACACTAAATTTATACCTGCTCACCTGAGATCTTGTAACACTAACAAGTCACATGACACGGTGGAGGGAAAAATGCAAATTGGACACAATTTGTGCATTTTTACTTAGGGGTGTACTTATATTTAAATCTGTTTAGACATTGCTGGCTGTGTGTTGAGGGCACACCAAATTTACACTGTTATACAAGATGTACACTGACTACTTTATATTGTATCAAAGTGTCATATCTTCAGTGTTGTCCTATGAAAAGATATCATAAAATATTTCCAAAAATGTGAGGGTTGTATACACTTTTGTCAGATACTGTACATCATTAGAACAAGGCTACAACAGGTTTTATGGCATGTCAAAGAATTGGAAGAAGCCCCATTGATATCATGTCGCCCTTATTCTCTTGCATCCCTGTGGACTGATAGGACAGATGAAACTTTTGATGAGAGGATATGCTATTTAAAGGACCCCAAGACTCCTTATCCTTGTGTTTTTCTGTCCCACAGGATGAAAGACCGGTGGAAGTTTCAGACTGTCTCCTTAAAGATAAACATATTTTCTCTCATTTATGCAAAGACCTGCCTGTATCCATTTTTCCAGTAACCTAATGCACACAGTCTGTAGTGTGTCTGGACTTCAGTTGTCTTCCTTGTACTTTCTAATGGTGTAATATACTGTACCATAGAATATACTGGGAAACCGCAAAAAAACATTCTAAGTGGGACAAAATGTGAAAATAACCGTACTTCGCCATGTTTGCGGGTTTTTTTTCTACGCTGTTCACTCTTCAGTATAAATTATTTGATCTCTGTAGTCTACAGGTTGAAACGAATCTGGCAATACCAAACATATATGGTTTTCGTTATGTTTTGGTACCATAAAAAAATATTTAAACATTTTCTATTTTTAACATTTTTGCCGTGCCGCTATTTTCCAAAATCAATAACTTTTTTTAACTAAAACCTATGAAATTGAATGAGGGAGGATTTTTTGTGGGCTGAAGTTTACTTTTTATTGGTATCAGTCTGGAATACATGTGATTTTTTTGATCAATTTTATTCAAATTTAGGGGACGTGAAATGACCAAAAAAACACAATTTTGGGGTCTGAATTTTTTTCTTTTATGGTGTTCAGCATTCGAGATAAATGATGTTATATTTTAACAGATCAGACTTTTTCAGATGCGGTGATGTTTAACATTTTTATTATTTTTTTTATTTGTAAAATGGCAAAAGGAGGATAATTTGAACTTTTAATAATTTTTTAACACTTTTAAACTTTTTTTCTACTTTAACATTAAGTCCCCCCAGGGTGCCTGACCACTAGGGGACATGATCATTTATACAACCTAACGCATTAGGGTGTAAAAAGATTGCAGTTTCACTACTTCCTGTCTGAGCAGGAAGTAGTAAAACAGAAAACTTGGTGGCAATGGAAGCCTTCAGCAGGCTTTCAGCTGCCATATTAAGTGATCAGGGCACAGTAATCTCGCCGCTGATGTCCCGATCGGAGTGAGAAACGGTGCGTGGCACAGTTTTTCATTTATTTAGATGCCACAGCATCTAATGGGTTAAACAGCACGGGATGACATTGCTAAGCCCCTTACTGGCACTGGACGTAAGTTGACATCCAGCGTCTTTAAAGGTTTAAACAGTACATCACAGAAAAATCCAGTAGTTAGTCCCCCTTAATACCTCTCTTTTACTGTAAAACGAAGGGGAGTCAGTTCTTCGTACTTTTCAGGGTCAAAAGGACGACCCCGTAACGTGGGGTATTTTGGGATCCTCGGGCCAACCGCGGGGCCGCCAAGGCTGGATGGATTTAGCTGCGGGAAACTTCCAGGTCAATACCCCCTGACTTGGTACCGGGGTGGCAGCCGAAATGCAAGACGGGTACAGGTAGAGTTGACGGGTAACAGCAGGTATAGCCGTAGGCAGGTAGCAAAATCCCAGGCCGGTAATTGACTGGTACCAGTGTCAAACTGGGATGCCTAGGGTCCACAGGCGGCGTTGATTCTAGGTGCCCACCTATTGAGATTATTTTAGGGGCCAACCCTATAGCTACTGTAAATGACTGTACATGCTTCCTATACTCTATCTCTTGCTTATTACCTCTCTTTCTCTGCCTTTTTATCTCTTCCTCTTCTGACAGATTCAGTAATACATTACTAGGGGAGATAACAGAGTTATAACACAGAGTTATATGAGAATATGCTTCAGAATTGTTATTTCATTGTGTTTTTACAAACACAACACAGAAATGTCAGGAGACCCCACAGGTCCTCTTTAAATTGTTGCAGTAGAAAGATTTGTGCCAGTTTAAAGAACTAAAAATTGAAACACTTATCTACCACTCCCATTTACTATATTCTTCTTATTGCATTGTTTTATTAGTGGGTTGTCTCCTAGTGCAGGTTGACTGGACTTGGTCAGTTAAATTCTATTGGCCACATGATTTATGGACTATCATATCAAAATGTGTAACCCATAATAACAAAAATACTCCTTTCTGATGGCAGTGTCCCTCTAAAGCGAATGTGATGGAAGCAGGAAAGATGGGCAAGTGAAAGGATCTGAGCAACTTTAACAAGGGCCAAATTATAATATCTGGATGACTGGGTCACAGTCACTAAAGAATGGCAATGCTTTGTCGCTATTCCAAGTATGCAGTTGTAAGTAATTAAAGAAAGAGGTCCAAGCGAAGACAATGAAAAACTGACATCAGGGTCATGGGTGCTCAAGACTTTCTGCTACGTCTGTGGAGCAGAGGCTAGCTTGCTGAACAGCCCATGCGGATGTGTGTCCAATGATTAAAGTTCCTACTATAGTCACTTGAGTATTAGACTGAACCCAAGGTCATTGGAAAATGGCCTGGTCTAATAAATCAAGTTATTTTATTAGGTGAACAGTCACGTCAATATGTGTAATAGTTTATAAAGAGATGGCAACAAGATGCACAGTTGGAAGAAGACCAGTCAGTTTGATGCTTTAGGCAATGTTTTGCTTGGAAAATCTGGTTCCTGGCATTTATCTGGATACTGCTTTGACATGAACCACTTACTTAAACATTATTTCAGAGCAATTATGTTCCTTTATGCCAACAGTATTCCTTACTGGCAGGGGGCTTATTCAGCGGAATGAGCACTGTCACATTGCAAAAATTGTTCAGTAATGGTTAGAGGGACATGAGTTATTAGCTATAAGAAAAAACACATTCCAAATATTGTGAAGGTCCTTCTAGTATTGCCCCAACGCCGGCTTGTTGGCATAATTCCCAAGACTTCTAGCACTGGCACCAAAACCCTTTGTATTTTTACAATAACATTTGAGCGATTGCGTTGGGATCGGATCGTCGATAGTCGATGTCGGGGCCCCTATCGAAAGGTTTTTTAAATAGGAGCACGATTATGAGCGATTACCATTAAAGTTATGGGAACACAACACCTTATTATTACACCCAAACAAGGCTGGGGAAAACTGAAATTAACATCCACAACAGTCAAAAGGAACGTTACATTTAGGGAAAACCTTAGGTTATAAAAGTCACAGAAAAAAAGCACAGACCATTCACTACCCTTCTTGACCACAGAGACCCTTAAACCTGCATACCCACAAATTAAAAAGTGCCGAAGGAGTATGATTTTTTAAAAATATGTTTCTTGAAATGGACATTGAATATCCCGTCCGGAACGCAGCATGAGCCCGAAACCGATGACACCCAGATTTTTAAAAATGGCCGCAAAAAGGAGTCTTTCAACCACCATTTTAGTTGAATGGACAAAATACTTCCCGTCCTGGGCCCAGTATGACCAAAAACCCCGTTGCCCCCCCAGAAACAAAGTCCCGGGGAAAAGGAGTCTTTCAACCCCCAAATTTTTGTTAAAATTTTGGACTTTGACAAGAATGTTGGGGCCACAGAAAGACCCAGGGCCCGGAGTTACAGGGGGTTTGGCGGTGAGGGGCCCAGGCTGGCGTCCGAAAATTAAATTAACACGCAGGTTAAAATCCCCGATGACGCAGCAAAAAAAAACTGTCGGCTGAAGAAAGGGGTGCAAAGCGGAAGTGTGAGAACCCCACCCTTCCCAGTACACAGTCAAAAACCGGGGTTAGCGCTTGCCCCCCCGGGTATGAGTGCGGCCCAATTGACCCTTCACTTGGAAATACTGGGGGGTTTTAAGCCCCCTGTTAAACCCGGGGCCCCCTTTTGCTTGGCTTTCTTTTTCTCTTTTTTAACTAAACGGGGGAGGAAAGGGTTTCTCTGAACTTTGTTCCCCTGTCCGTGTTTCCTTTACTTCATGTCCTCTAAAATAACCAACATCGGTCAAGTTTTCCCCTGTACCCCCCTTGTACAATTCAGGGGGAATTTTTTTAAACGCTATTTTTTGTTACATGCAAGTTTTTTAGAAATTTTAAAATTTAGAAAACACATTTTTAAAATGGATGGAATCCCACATGTCTTTGTTTACTCTTTTTTTAATTGTATTAAAGGGGTTTTGTCTCAATAAAGGGATTGATCCCCCTTGTTAAAGATCTTGCAAAAAAAGGGCCCATTTTGCTTTTATTTTTCCTTTTTAATAGTGTCCAAACCTATTCCTGTTTCTGACGCACCATCCCCCTTGAGCCCCCTTTGACAATTGTGAAGAACAAATGTTGTTAGAAAACAACTTTTTTTTAGAAAGGGGACCTGTAGTATAGTTTGCATGTCCAGCAAAATGCCCCCAAAAAAATTCAAAGCTGACCCTTGACCCAACTTTGGACAATTGTTGAAAAACAAAATGTCTGTTGAAAAACTTTTTTTTAAAATTAGGACCTGTAAAAAAGCGCATGTCACAGCAAAATCCCCCCAAAAATTTCCCGGGGCTTGACCCTTGGCCCTTTGGCAATTGTAAAAAGAACAAATTTCTGTTAAAAACCCAACATTTTTTTAAAATTTGGACCTTTTGTTTTTGCTTCATTGTCACATCAAAAGGCCCCAAAAAAATTCCCAAAAACATCCCCCTTGGGAGCCACTTTTGACAATTGGAAGAAAAAAAATTTCCAAATTAAAAAAAAACTTTTTAAAAGGAAAAGGCCCCTGAATTTTTTTGTTGCATTTCAAAGCAAAATGCCCCCAAAAATTCAAAGCTGACCCTTGACCAAAATTTGGTCAATTTTGAAGAAAAAATTTTGTCTGTTAGAAAAAAACCCTTTTTTTTTTAAAATTTAGGCCCTTTGAAGAAATTTGCTGCATTTAAACAGCATGCCCCAAAAAAATTATAAAAAACTTCTCAGCCACTTTTAAAAAAATTTTTGTGGGAAAATGCCCTTAGAACCCCACATTTCTTTTAAAAAAGGGCCCATGTTAAATTGCTGTTCTCCCCGTTTACATACCCCAAAAAATTAAAAAATATGCCCTTCCCTGGACTTTTAAAAAATTGTGAGGGAGAAATGCCACAAAGAACCCAAAAAAATTTTTTCCCAAAAGGCCCCTAAAATTTAGCTGAAATCCACGCAATTAAAACCCCCCAAAAAAAAAATAGGGAAACCCTTCCCAAAACCAACAAAAATTTGGGTGGGGGAAAATCCACAAAAAGCCAAAACGTTCCAAAGGCCCCAAAAATAAAAAAGCGAAATCCCCACAGCAAAAAAGGGGGGGGGGACCCTCAAAACCATTGACAATGCAAAAACTTTTTAAAGAAAAAGGTAGTAAAGGGAATACGGTTTTGTCAGAAACCTCTGTTTTTTTCGTCTCCCCCACAGCAAAAGAAAATTTAAAAGGGGAAAAAGGGAGAATAAAAAATTGCAGAAGAAGACAAAAAAAAGTTTTAAAAGGGCCCATTTTTTTTTTTAAAAGGAATTTGAAAAGACCGGAAATTTAAATCGGTGCCGGCCCAAGGGGGGCCCCAAAACACCATCGGGAGATCCATGCCTGATTCATCTTGATGAAAGTAAAAAGACCCACATTATCTGTTGAAAAGCCGGTTTCGTTTGTCGAAAAGGGACCCCTCCAGCTGTGCTAAAGGGGTCCACTCAGATATGACGCTGGCTGCGGGGGGGGGGAAAAAAACCTCTTTTGGGTGACGAGCCAGTCGGCCATTCTCCATTTTGGATACCCAGAAGTCTATTGGGCCCGGAAAACACATCAAAAACATGGGTTTGTTGAGACGCAAAGCCCTTTTTGCACCATGATCTTAAAGTGATCTCTGGGGTGTTGGTTGTGTCCCCTGCATTGCTTTTGGGGCGTTGGTAAAGGGGGGTAAACAAAGTTTTGCCAGGGTTTCCCCCATTAGGCTTCTGCCACCTTCCCTTTGCTCCCCTGCCCCCGGGCCTATTTTGGCCCCTCTACTGCTGTCACGTCCTGTTTGTTTTTTTAAACCGGGGGGGGACTTTTTGGGAAAAACGTGAAGCAGACGCAAAGATGTTCCGGGTTGATCAATCAGAAGGTCTCCTTTTCCTGAATTTTTAACTCTCTATTTGGGTGGGGGGAAAGGAAAGTGCGAGTTTTGTTTTGTACCGGGGCCAGGAGGGGGGCCCACCCAGTAACTTTTTGTTCATTTTGATCCCTTAAAATGGAGGATAAAGTTGGAGGAAAGGGGAACACCCAACATTTAAATGTGAGAGATGGAGCCTATTTTTCCCAAGCCTCTGACCCGGGGGGGCACTAGCAAATGATCTTCCTCCTTCCCCCATCCGCCTAAAAATTTCCGCCCCAAAACCTTTTTCCCCCAAGGCAGGGACGTGGGTTTAACAGGGGTGCCCTAGGAAACCCCCTCCTCCCCCTCCTCCGCTGCCCCCGGCACAGCTTAAAAACCCAACCCCCCCCCTGATTTCCCTGAGTTGATGCACCCTGAAAAGCTGATGCGCCCCCTTTGCCTAGTTTCTGGACCCCAAAAACCAAATCCCAAAAGAAACCAAAGAAATTGTGAAACTGTCGGGCCTTGTGGATTTGACGGGGAAAAAGGCTCCGGGCCCCCGATCTTGTCCGTCTCCCCTCCGTCGCTGGCGGGATTTTTTTTTCGGGAGTGCCCAAAAGGGATTTTCCCCAGAAAAAAGATCCCCTTTAAAAGCTCACCCTTGAAAAGGCATTGCCCGCACGACCATTTTGGTGGCTTTTCAAAACTGGAAAAGGGATGGTGCAGAGCTCTTTCCCCTGCCCCCCATTTTCTCGGGGGTTTTTAAACACCCCGAGGCCCGCCCCGCTGCTTGTGGGGGCCTTTGTGTCACTTCGAAAGCGTAAGGGTTTTTGCGCGGGGCCCACAAAGGGCGGGGCCCTTTTGGAGGGTGGAATTCCAGCGTTTTGGGCCCACGTAAAACAATAAAGGAGGGTTTGGACGGGGGGGGCCGAGCGGACGCTGCAACCCCGCCAGGGGGGACGAAGCGGGGTCCCGGAACGGGGGAAAAGTGGAACTAGCCTTGGGAGCCTTCTTCAGCAGGCAGTCAAAACCCGGGTAGCCTTTAAAAAATTTCGGGAAACGACAAGGTTCATGACATGTGCCAGGCAAGGGATGTGCTCCACCCCACCGATTTAAGGGGGGCCGCAAATTTCCCCGTTTTCGCACAACCCCCCTTTCCCGGCACAAGGTTCTTGTCACCACAGCCCGCCTCGGCTCGTTGCTTAGAGCCTCCCCCACTCCTTTACCTGTGTGGGGGGCGGTCTCCAAGGCAGATTAAATTTTAAAAACGGCCTGTTTTCCCCCTGGGGACTGATGCCACCCCGGGAAACCTTGGGGGGGAAAAAGCCCCGCACCTTTCCCCGCGGTTTTGAAAAGCGTTTCGCCCAGCCGGAGCCAACCGTCCCCCCCCGGAGACATCCACCCAGCTCACCCCCCGTGGGGCTGTACAGAGTTTTAAAACGGGCCCCTTGGGCCGTGCTTCCCAGTCCATGGTCGGTGGGGAGATGGACTTCTCCGGGAAAACCCGATGCAGACAACGCCTTGAAATTTTTGAAAGCACGTGGGGTGGGCCCGGGGGAAAGGGGCAGCTTTTTGGGGGAAAAAAAAATGCCTGCTCGGCCCTCTGGTATTGGGGGCGGCGAGGGCCATGACGTGGCGGAACCCATTTTTGGTCCCCAGACGGGAAAAAAAAAATTTCCAAGGGCCAAAAGGGCCCGGCAAAGCCCACAATTTAGGCTTTTTTGGGTTTGGGATGGTTTGGTTTTTAAAGTGTTTTTTTGCCCCAAACCTGGAAAAACAGAAAGGCTGGGGTGCTAGATTTGGGGCTGTTTCGGCGTTTCGGTCGTTTAAATGGGGGGGAAGGAGAAGGGGTAGGATGGGTCCCTGGTGGTGCTGGGGGGTACTCGGGGGGACGGTGGAGGTGAAGGGGAGGCTGAACCCCCGATATGGGTTGGGGGACATGGGCGTGAGGAACGCTTGGTGGGGGGCAAATTGGGGGGAAAGGGGGGGGGAGGGAAAAGGGGGGGACAATTGGGGTTTGGGGGGCCCCGGCGTCGGTCCCGGCCTTTTTTGGCCCAAATTTTTCCCCCCATTTCAACTCAAGCCCTTCGCTGCATGTGGGCTAGCATTTGGTGGGGGTTAAAAAAACCTTTAAGGTTCCCTTTCCTCTAATTTTTGCGTTTTTCGGCAAAAGGGGGGGCATATGACATCGCTGGGGAAAACAGAGGCTTGCCAAAAAGCCCCAGGTTGAGGGGTCCTGGAACCTTTTTGACGGCCCATAAACGGGAGCGGGGTTTGCGTGACCGGGGTGGCGGGAAAAATTCACGGACTTCTGCGACCGCCCCCCTTTCCCCTTTTTTTGGCGGGACCCTATTGGGCACTACCCCATCGTCTTCCCCTCGTCCACTGATGGAAACTCGCAAGAAAATTCCCGCAAAAGGGCCAGGATGGGTTTCCCCCAATGTCCCCTCATCTAAACCCTCATCAACCCCAGGTGACTTGGGCGCCTGACCCTTTTTGAAAACCAAAAACTGCGGGCTACAAAACAAGGGGCACTGCAAGGCGTTTTCCGGGCCGCCCGGGTTTTTTTTCCCATTGGGCCGGTTCCTTTCCTCCTCTGATTGGGAAACATAACTGGGCGGGCAGAGCAGACTAAATTTTCCTCCCTTTTTTTTTTTAAAAAGCCTTTTTGACCCCCCCGCATTTGTCCCCTCAAAGGGGTCCGCAAAAATGGATTATCCCCCTAGTGGTGGGGGAACGAGTTGACATTTGGGCTCTTCATGTTGGCGGAAAGCTGATATGCTGATGATTTAAATTTGTGGCCCTGACTGCGAGGACGAGGGGGTAAAAACCTGCTTTGAAAGCAGGGTTTCATTAAAAACCCCTTTAAGAAAAAAATTGGGGACCCATTTTTCGGGTTTCTTTAAAAAACCGGGCCCTGGGCCCCGCCCAAAGACCCGGCCCGACCCGGGCCTGCACTGACGATCCGCTTGGGGATGCGTGTTTTTGCCAGGCACTGGAAGGAGCAACTTCTCTCGGGACCTTACCTCCCTTTTGCTACCCCCCCCTTTTTCTCGCTTTCCACCCGAAAAATTTTGCTCCATGTTTAGAAATAAAAAAATTTTAGAAAAGGTTTTGGAAAAGTTTTGGAAAGTCCCCTTATTAAAAGATGGCAAAAACACCCGCTATTTCTCAAATCCCCCCAAACAAAAAAAAAATTGCTGGATTCAAAAATTTTTTGCAAGGTGTCAAACAACAAATCTGGACTTGGGGAAAAGTCCAAAAAAAAACGTACCCGTTATGTTTTGGTAAAAATTTCGGGATTTTTTGGAAACCTTTTAATTTTACCCGGGTGAAATTTTAAAAATTGCTTTTTTTAAGATTTAGTGGATGCTGGTCAATGAAAAAAACCTGGGTGTGCAAAGTTCCCAAAAAAAACGTAACGTTTTGTTTTGGGATAATAAACGGTTTTTTTTTGCACCCTTTTTAATTTCCCCCCTTGGGGAATAAGAAAAAATTTCTGTTTAAAAATTTACGTGGGTGCTGCGTCCATGAAAAAAATTTTGGGTGTTTTCAAAAAATTTAAAAAAAAACGTAAATGTTATTTTTCGTATGATTCACGGGTTTTTTTTTCCCCCTTTCAAAACCCCCTGTGGTAATATAGAAATTTCCCGTTTTAAAATTTTTTGGATGCTGCGTCAATGAACAATACTGGGTGTGAAAAGTCCAAAAAAAAACCCTAATGTTATTTTTCGAAGATTCACGGGAATTTTTTTCACCCCTTTTAATTTTACCCGGGGTGAAAATAGAAATTGCTGTTTTAAAAATTTACGGGGGAAAAATGCGTCAATGACCAAAGTGGGTGTGCAAAGTCAAAAAACAATAAATTGGGTTTTTGGGTTTTTTGTTTGATACCGGTAATTTTTTTTTCACCTTTTTTAATTCCCTGTGGTGAAATTTTGAAAATTTCTGTTTTTAAAAAATTTTCGGGGGGTTGCGCGTCAATGAACAAACCTGGGTGTGCAAAAATCAAAAAAAAACCCTAACTGTTATGTTTTGGTATAATTAAACGGTAAATTTTTTTTTTCCTTTTAATTTTACCGTGGTGAATTTAGAATTGCTGTTTTAAGAAATTTCGTGGAAAGCTGCGCCCTTTAACTTGGGTGGGGGTGCAAATTTTAAAAAACTAACGGTTATGTTTTTTTGTATGAAAACACGGTATTTTTTGCACCTTTTTAATTCACCGGGGGGTGAATTTTAGAATTGCTGTTTTAAGATTTACGTTGGGTGCTGCGTCAATGAACAATACTGGGGGGAAAAGGTCAAAAAAAAAGGGAACTGTTTTGTTTTTGTATGAAAACAACCGGGAATTTTTTTTCACCTTTTTAAATTTTTTCCCCGGGGTGAATTTTAAAATTTGTTTTAAAAATTTACGTGGGATGCTTTCGTTTAAAAGAAAAATGCTGGGTGTGAAAAAATCAAAAAACAAGTAAAAGGGGTATGTTTTCGTATGATACACGGTATTTTTTGCACCTTTCAATTCACCTGTGGTGAATATAGAATTGCTGTTTTAAGATTTACGTGGATGCTGCGTCAATGAACAATGCTGGGTGCGCAAAAGTCAAAAAACACGTAACTGTTATGTTTTCGTATGATACACGGTATTTTTGGCAACAAACAACCTGTGCTGACTACAAGATTGCTGGATTGTAATTTAACTGCAAGGTGGATATATCAACAGTCACAGGTGTAATTGATTATGGGCTTGTAAGTTGTGGGATGAGTTGACTTTTTTATACCATTATGGGATACATATGATGCTTTTATCACTTTTTATTAAGGTTTTTGTGAGGCATTTTGAACAAAATACAGCAATCCTGGTAGTGTTTTTTTATTATTTTTTACAGCAGTCTCCATGCAGTATAAATGACATGCTAGATTTACTCAGCAGGTCGATGCGATTACAGAGTTACCCAATTTGTAAATTTTTTATGTTTTAGTGCTTTTATACAATAAAAACACTTTTATTCAAAAAGGAAAACATGTTTTTGCATCGCCATAGTCTGAGAGCCATCACTTTTTTTATTTTTCTGTGTATGGAGATATGTAGGGGCTTGTTTTTTGCGGGATGAGTTGACATTTTTATTGGTATCATTTTTGGGTGGAGAAGGCTTTTTGATCAGTTTTAAATCCATAATTTGGAAAGCGGAGTGAAGAAAATATTGCACTCCGTCTCCTAGTAGTGTTTATTTTTAACAGTGCTCACTGTGCAGTATACATGACAAGTTAGTTTTACTCAGTGGGTCGATACAATTACGGCGATACCCAATTTATATAATTTTTTTCTGCTGAAGCGCTTTTTTTGTTGTGTAAAACAATATTTATTCATCACTATCTTCTAATAGCCATAACTTTTTTATTTTTCCGTCTACAGAGCTATTTAAGGACTTTTTTTGCAGGATGAACCAATGTTTTAAGTGCTTGTTCACATGGAGTTTTCATGTCAATTCTTTCAACGTCGGACCCGAGCTGCGCTATGGAAACACGCAGCGGCGATCTCTCATGTGAACACCATTACGTCTTCCTCATAGCACGCAGTGATAAACTCACTGCTAATTGTTTAGAACCGTCTCTGGGTCCGTCCTGTCGGTCCCCGAGACGGATCTAAAAAGCGCTTGTAACACAGAGTGAAAACTCCATGTGAACAAGCCCTAATTGGTAAAACGTTTGCGTTTATATGAGTTTTTTGATGGCTTTTCATTCCATTTTATGTGCTGCAAGATGAATGAAAATCGCAATTCTTTGATTTTTTTTAATTTTATTTTTAACGGCGTTCATTGTGTGGGTTAATTAATATGACATATTTATAGGGTAGGTCGTTACGCACATGGCGATACCAAATATGTGTAATTTTGTTTTTGATATTTTTGGGTGCGATTGCCATTTGTAAAGGGAAAAAGGGGAGGTGAACGTGTTTCTATTTTATTTTTCCTGTTTGTGTTTCACTTTTTTCACTTTTTTTTATTTTTTTTTACTTTTCTACACTTTTTTTTTTCACTTTTCTCCATAGGGGATTTGTATGAATGCTCTATACTGGTCTCCATTGCAACTGTCAATCACCCTGCCCAGCAATGCCCACAATGCATTGCCGGACATGGTGACATCACAGACATCCTAGGAATTGTTTATTACGCTCCGAGGCTGTCTGGCAGGATCGTGCCTTTGCTGCACCGATAGGAGCTCACTCCTCCTTCCTGCGACTTAGCTCCGACGATCTTAATATATTGCAGCAGCTAAAGGGTTAATCACCTGTGTCCAAAGCTCACTTCAGCGGTGGGTGATGCGGCATGAGGCCAGCGGCAATATACCGCTGGTCCCATGTCGCGATCGTATGGGGCTCGCTTATAACCCCGCACGATCTCCAGGATGTACTGATATGTCCATTTGCGGGAAAGCACTTCCCACTAGAACCTATGGGTACGTCCAATGTCGGGAAGGAGTTAATTAAATAAACATTTCCTGACACCAGCCCTTGTTGACCATTTTATTAAAGAAATGTATCCAATGCTTTTTCTATTGCTTTTCCTATTGTAGCCTGCTGTGGGAGATGGGTTGTCACCCAGCTTTCTCGGGCGATAAATAGGCTATCCAGCCCCTGGGAAAACTGGGTGACATCCCCCACAGCAGGCACTCCCAAAAGCTGGATGTCTGTTGTGGGTGCTGGGGCACTGAGTATGCACGCCCTACCTATCTTCATAATACAACCAATCCCCACCTCTCCCCATAACCCAATCAACCGCCAAATGTCACCCCTGAAACTCCCCAAACCTCTAACCCCCTTCATCTCCACCACTTTACCTCCCTTTACATCTCCACTTATATCCTCCCCCCACCAGAACTCTAAATCTCCCCTCCCTCTGCCCCCACTCTAACCCACCCTTCCACCACCACTCTAGCTTCCACTCCCTCCCCGTACAAATAAACTTACCTGTCATGGAGAGCAGCAGGAATTCTGTGCTCTGCCCCCTCTGCTTTATAGAGCAGAGGGGGCAGAGCTTCATGCCTCCGCCTTCTCTTCCCACTGGGGTTGTTTCTTTGACAGCATCCATTATAGGAACAGATAAAATATAGGGTTAAGTGATTTCTCTATTATTCACTAAGTTTTAAATGTTAAAATTTCTAAAACTTTGGAATTTGACCTTGATCTTCCTAACGTGTTTAGCCTTGACGTAGTTTTGGATGTAATATACATTTCTTAGTTCTTCAGTCTTAAATTTAAATGTTTCTAACTTCCAACAGACACAAGAGTAATTATGTTTATCTAAAATATTTAGTCCACCTATTTTCTTATTGGTTGGTTTTTATCCCTCCAATTTCTAATCACCGATAATACACATTTGTTTATATATATATATAATATATATAAATATATAATATATATATATATATAATATATATATATTTGGCAACTGAGATGATTACTGTAACATTCCATTACTTAAAGGGGTTTTGTCATGAAGTAAAATTGACGTGGGAAGCTTGCAAATGAAATAACAAACATTTTCACCATTCATTATTATTAAAAATTCTGCACCGTTTTTGTGTTAGCTGCTCCTTTAGTGATCCATTTTTACTGCTCATCTCCAGGGGATAAGACCAGGGCTGAGCACTCCTTAGTCCTGGCCAGACATGCTCAGGTATCATTTCTCCTCTCAGGCAGCTACTGAGTGTTCCAACCCCAGGTGCTGTCATTCTACTCCCGTCCTCTGTACTCCTTAGTAATTAGTCAAACAGTGCAAATAAATAAAAAAGAAACCTCAATGAGGTATTTGCATTGATAAAGAGAAAAAAAATCCACAAGTTTGGTTCCTGCAGGGATTTGAACCTAGGACCCTTGTGCCTGGAGGCAAAAACTTTACCTCTCAGCTACTCACAGTGCTTTACATAAACAGACCTTTCTTTGACTACAGGGAGGAAAGGCCTGGTGATGTCATCCTGCTGGGTCACATGATATGCAATTCAAACAAATCACACACGCCCCTTTCTGAGCACACAGAGCTGATGAACTGAATGCAGGAGGTATGACATGAGATTGTGGCAAAACCCCTTTAATTTCTGAAATCCTCTAGTACCATTAAAATGTCCCCCAGATTCTTTAGCCACCTCCGACAATAAATAACCTGTTTTCCAAGTATTTAATCATTTTAAAAAATGGTTTTCTTTAATCATGACCATATGATTAACCAGTTGATATGATAGATATTAATTATTAGTAATGCAAAATAATGATATTGTAAAGGTCACTGCTTATGTATTAACAGTATATTTATTAGAAGTAACCAATTGTATTGTATTAGGATTAAACTAACAAAGTGTATTGCAAATTGTAATTAAAAATGTGAAGTAGTGATGATGATGTTAGTGTTGCCACACCTCCAGATCAACCTGTATAAAAACTTGTATGTGTTAACCAACATAAAGAATTTTGCTTCTGAAATTAACCTGATGTCAGCTGCCAATCTTCCCTTACATATGTGCAGCATATGTCCATTCTTCTCTTAATTTGGAAACTTCACAACTAGCACTAAGTCACAGATTTATGCGACAACAGATGCTATCAGAGAAACCCAGGGGCATTAAGGAAGGCTTGAATCTGATTTCCCCCAGTGCTCCTCGCTTACCACCGCCACCAATAAAGTCACCAACACTTTCTGGGTTAAAAAAAAATAGAAGCGTCATGAACAGAATGGGCTCACTCCATACCAGGGGCCCCTTCTGGTAGGCAGAGGTAAGTAACATTAGGCGGTCGTTCACCTCTGCCTACCTATCCTCCCAGCCCTGCTCTACAGCCTGTTAGAGCAGAGAGAAGTGGTTGGTAACCTAGGGAAGCTTGTGTACACAAGCACTGCTCTAAAAGGAAACAAAATCAGAACCGCAATGTATTTGGTAAGTGGCTTTATTTACCTTTGCCTACATGTTTAAAGCTAATCAGTTAAACTAGGAATACCTTTTTAAATTCTGTTGATCCCGTGCAGTAATTGACAGCTTTCTCTGTATCAGTGTGTGTACAGAGCAAATTATCAATTACTCTATGTGAGTGGGATAAGTAGTACTTTTAGTTTCACTTTTAAAACTTAATCTGCTTTTTACTCAGAAATTCAGCATTAATGATGGCTGCAAGTGCTGACCTCCTCATTTTCGTGTAAGGTCGGCTGCGATATAAGGTTTCCAACTTCCTTTAATGTTTTGTCTTAGAAACCTTAGCTTAAAAAAATGGACAAACATAATTTTATAGATGCTAAAAAGTAATAGGATATGTAATATACAATATATTTCTATATAGTGTTCCCTTGAGTTACAATGACCCCATACAATGGTCTTTCCTGGGACATTGTGTCTTCACCATACAATGTCACTGCTGATCTGCGGCACTTGTGACTGGATGGAAGATCCAACCAATTATTGATGGTCA
>JAODAL010059769.1:0-21283 GCA_025379985.1 Phyllomedusa bahiana
TAGTAATTGTACGTCCCGTAAACTTAAAATTCGCATTTGTGAGCACTTAAATTATATTCAAAATCTGGGATTTCATACTACTTCTAATGCTGCTCGGCATTTTATCAATGAACACAATTCTAATGTTAAATTTTTTAAAGCTTTTGCAATTAAGAAAGTTTTTTTACCAAAAAGAGGGAGGGATATCCATCATCTCCTGCATGATAGGGAGGCCTTTTGGATGACAACTCTAAATACTATTTCACCCAATGGTCTTAATATTAAGAACAAAATTATGTATCATTATTGAGGTTTCTTTTTTTTTTTCTCCTTTTTTTTTTGCATTGAATATTTGTATTGTGGTATATATATGCTGAGTTTCTTTTCTTATTTCTTAGTAGGTTTTCTCTGATGTGTATATATCTAACTGTAGTAAGGATCATTTTTCTATGTTAACATACAACTAGGATCTAGAGGCAGGGCACTGTTTGTTCTTATATTGTATTTTAAATACTATATATTTTCCCTGCATTCGAGCCATGGTGGTTATTCTAGTGCTCGCTGCCCGCTCCGATGTGCTGGGCGTTTGGGTTACTGCGATGTGTATTATCTTCTACTGGCGGCTTCTGGGCGCACATTGCGCATTTGCTCAGATGTGGCACATCGCTGTTTCCTGTGCGGGACACTTCCAGGGCTGGCAGCAAGCGTGCTGACTGGCTTTTATGGCGTTTGGCTTTTCAGCAGGTGAGTTTGATAAGTGACTACTTACATAGCTATATATTGTGTCAGTTTGCTATGTTTTTTATGCCATGAGTAAGGGGTTCACCCCGAAACGCGTCGGCAGCATGTCCTTTGCCTGTGCCGCTTGTTTGCCATTCTGCTTTTAATGGATACTTAATAAAGAAAGCTTTTTATTCATACCTCTGGATATATTGGATCGCTGGTATTCTGCATCTTTTCTTCCATATAGCAATCTAGTATGTTTTAAGAGGAGGGGTATGGTTTTAAGGGGGTAGAAAAGTTTTGGAAAGCTCATCATACAGACCAAATGGCACTGCATCAGAAGCGATAAAATTAATTTAGACCAGCGATCTAGTTCCCTAACAATTTTTAAAATCAGTGGGGGGTAATTAAGGGAATATATAGATTCAGAGGAACACGTAAGCCTTGCCAAGGGCTCTATTGCTAGGTTGAGGAGAAGAGGTGAGCGTGGCAACCCTGCCTTGTACCTCACTGCAAAGCAAAAGGGTGTGATAAAAAGCTTGATATATTAATGTGAGCAAGAGGGTTACAGTAAAGTGTGTGAAGAAAGGTTTGAAAAGCGCCAACTAATCTTATTTTGTCAAGTACCATGTTCAGCCACCCACAATATACACTATCAAATACCTTTTCTGTGTCTGTAATTAACAAAGCCAAAGAGGAATGCTTAACTGCATCTAGGACTAGAAGAACGTTTCTTTTTTTAGGTGCTGCTAAGCGACCCTGGACAAAACCTACCTCTGTGGCAGCCAATAAGTTTTGGGAGATGAAGGACTAGACAATCAGCCATGATCTTAGTCAATAATTTAAGAAATAGGATGGTAGGATAATTCCAAGGAGAGATCTTTCCAAGACTTCGGTAAAACCTTTACATGACCGTGTTCATAGACCATAGGATTATGGATCCAGTAAGATAAGAATTGTATAGGGACAAAAAACATGGAGTAATGCCCCTTCAAAATTAGAATTCCCTGGTATACTCATCGGGTCCTGCGGCCAGGCTCGGACTGGGCCGCCGGGGGATCGGTGAATCCCCCGGTGGGCCCCGAGCTGCAGTGGGCCCCGGAGGCAGTGCCGCCGCTTCCCGGGGCCCATCCACGCATCTGGTCACTGAACGCTCGGGCCCTGCGTCCTGAGCGCCCAGAGACCGGGCCGGTAGTCGGGGACTAATGTCCCTGACTTCCGGGGCTGCGCGGTGTCAGCGGAGCCGAGCGCCGCCCACGCTCGGCTCCGCTGATTGCCCTGGCAGGCTTAAGGCATTAGGCCTTAAGACTGCCGGGCGTCGGCCCCTATTGTTGATGTAGGCAGCACGGTGACGTCACATCAGAAGCCGGTGGCAGCTCGGAGCGGCAGGAGCCGGAGCCAGGTAAATGGCTGTTTGTTGTTTGTTTGTTTGTTTTTTTAATCTACCTACAGGGGCCCTGACTACAAAGGGGGCCCTGGCTAATGAAAGGGGGCCCTGACTACAAAGAGGGCCCTGGCTAATGAAAGGGGGGCCCTGACTACAAAGGGGGCCCTGGCTAATACAAAGGGGGTCCTAGCGAATGAAAGGGGGGCCCTGACTACAAAGGGGGCCCTGGCTAATGAAAGGGGGCCCTGGCTAATGAAAGGGGGGCCCTGACTACAAAAGGGGGCCCTGACTACAAAGGGGGGCCCTGACTACAAAGGGGGCCCTGACTACAAATGGGGCGCTGGCTACTGAAAGGGGGGCCTACACAAAGGGGCCCTGACTACAAACGCTGGCCCTGACTACAATGGGCGGCCCTGACTACAAAGGGGGCCCTGACTACCTACAGGGGGCCCTGACTAACTATAGGGGGCCCTGACTACAAATGGGGGCCCTGACTAACTATAGGGGCCCTGACTAACTATAGGGGGCCCTGACTACCTAAAGGGGGCCCTGGCTACCAGAGGGGGCCCTGACTACCTAAAGGGGGCCCTGGCTACCAGAGGGGGCCTTGACTACCTAAAGGGGGCCCTGGCTACCAGAGGGGGCGCTGGCTACCTAAAGGGGGCCCTGGCTACCATAGGGGGTCCTGGCTACCTAAAAGGGGCCCTGGCTACCTAAAGGGAGCCCTGACTACCTAAAGGGGGCCCTACCTACCTAAAGGGGGATCTGACTACCAGAGTGGGGCCTGGCTATCTAAAGGGGGCCCCGGCTAACTAAAAGGGGCCCTGTCCACCAAACGGGGGCCCTTAATCCTCAACGGGGCCCTGACTACCTAAATACGAAACGGGGCCCTGACTACCTCCACAGGACCTAACGGGGGGGGCTGACTTCCTGCACACTAGCTAAAGGAGGCCCCTAACTACCTGTATACTACCTAAAGGGGCCCAAAACCCCTGCCTGTAAAACTAGCTAAAAGAGACCCCTAACTGCCTGTATACTACCTAAAAGAGACCCCTAACTGCCTGTATAGTACCTAAAGGAGGCCTTAACTGCCTTTATAGTACCTAAAGGAGGCCTTAACTGCCTGTATACTACCTAAAGGAGACCCCTAACTGCCTGTATAGTACCTAAAGGAGGCCTTAACTGCCTGTATAGTACCTAAAGGAGGCCTTTAAATAGGCCTGTATACAATTTAAAAGGGAGATCCCTAACTGTCTGTATAGTACCTAAATGAGGCCTTAACTGCCTGTATAGTACCTAAAGGAGGCAGGAGGTCTCTAACTGGCTGTATACTACTTAAAGAAGACCCCTAACTGCCTGTATACTACCTAAAAGAGACCCCTAACTGCCTGTATAGTACCTAAAGGAGGCCTTAACTGCCTGTTAGTACCTAAAGGAGCCACTAACTGCCTGTATACTACCTAAAGGAGACCCTTAACTGTCTGTATACTACTTAAAGGAGGCCCTAACTGCCTGTATACTAATTCCAAGTGACACTGATAAATTCAGTGTCACATGGAATAGAGTCAGATAAGGTAAGTATAACAGGAGCCTGAACTTAGATTATTAAATCTCTAATACAAACCCCCTTCACTCTAGGAAGACACCTACATGGAGCAACCGTTTATGTGGATGTGTGAGAAATGGGATTTATTTCCTCCCTTCCACATCAAAAAAACTGCCATGTGACACATAAGTTAACTATCTCAACAAACTTTTCTAAAAACGTGTTCCCATGAGGGGGGTTACATCTGGAGGCTATTTGTTTTCTGGGAGAGAACTGCATTAATGTCTCCACCAGCAATTTTAAATCCAACAGCATTGTCTAGCAAATGAGATTCCAATCATCTGAAAAATAAGTAAGCACCTGTTAGGAACATATATGTTATAAAAGGAAAGATCTTCGCTAGGTAATTTAATTTTGACATTAACCCATCTGCCATTAGTATCCTGCTCTTGGTTTGATTTTCCTGACATGAAAACTTTTGTTTAACAATGTTGATTACTCTGATCTTGTAAAGAACCACTAGGGAGCCAAATATTTGATCCCCCCTCAATCTATTCATATGCTTAAAATTCTCCTGTAGTAAATGCTTTCTTGAAATAAAGGTGATGCAACCCTTTAAACGTAGAACCATGTCATAAAACATGAACCCTGTTTGGAGAGTGCAGGCCTTAAACATTCTAAGTTACTATTTTCATATTGTAACCCTTAAAAAACAGATATACCAGACGTGTTCAATGTAGAGTTCTCTTGCCCAAAACAATATTAACAGCATGAAAAAAGAGCAAAAAATGTATAAAGAGCCTAAGAATGAAGCTTCACCATAACAGGTAATAATGGTAATTTCGCATCTGGGGGACAATACTCACCAGTACTTCCCCAAGGATTATGCAGTTTTATTTTTTCTTTTTTCCAACATTGAAAGTTGACAGCTGAAAAAAAAAAAAAACCCTCATGCAAATAACTCCAAAATGAAGGTGGCAAAATTTGTTAGTAAACCTGTAATTGAACAGAAATTCATGGATGTTTACAGAAATTAGCTCCATGAGAGAAGGTCCCCATTAAATCCCTCCAGAACCCCAATTTAGGGGGAAATGGGAAGAATGCAAGGGAGAACACCCCCTACACCCTGAAATCAGAGGAGCAGATAAACCAAACAGATCCCTTTGTATTATATTGTATCAAAATACACAGAATGTTAAAGTAATAATAAATTATGAAATTCAGTCATAAACAGGGAAAACCTAATAAATGGTAGAAGTACATTTCATATTTTTAAGGAAAACTGAAATGTTGACCTTTCATGCCAAAACACCTCTACACTTAAAGAGAAACAGTTAACCTCGAGAAGAGTAGAATTAGGTTCCATCTTGGAAATTGACATTCCAATGTTCCTTTGGACTAAGAGAGATAGGAGACCATGGACCGTGATCTTCTGACTCTGAATCTTCTTTGATGGAAAAGTGAGATATAACTCGTGGTGAAGACTACAAGGAGATCGGAGGTGATGGAGATCTAGAGCAGAACATTTTGCCATATCCAGAAAGGCTTTCACTTCAGAGGGCAACTGAAACATGGAACGTTCTGATTTTTAAATGAAACACTCGTAGAATAGCTGGATACAATAAGGCAAATTTCTCCTGCCTCCAAAATAGATCAAACAGAACGCAGAAAAAGCCCTCTGCCTCTTGACCACTTCCACAAGAAAATTTTTGAACACTAGTATTTTGCGTTCTTTGAATATTAGAATGGATTTTGGGCCTGTTTATTTGATGTGTAATAGCTGTCTTATCTGTAAAATCCAAATATTTTACGATTATCTGGCGGTTTCTGTTTCTGAAGGCAGTGCTTGTCCCGGGCCTCTGACTCTGGATCTGTTTTTTTGTCTCCCCGCAAAAGGTAGGGGCATAGGTGATGTGATTCTCTCTACTTTACGAGGATGATGGATGCCAAGAGCCCTAGAATCTTATGTTTGCAGAGTTTGACAAGATCCTTCTCAGGAATAGACTCCGGGATCCCCAAAATTCTTGGGTTGTTGTGCCCTAGATCTATTTTCAAGATATTCTATTTTATTGTTTCAGCCATTTATACTCCTGTAGGATTTCGCATATTTGGATACAAATTTTGTCTTTATCTGTTTCCAGTGTTTGAAATCATCCAGCCTCTCATTATGTAATTGGGCATCAGATTTTAAGTGCGCAAACATGTGCAACTGTCACTCCTAGGCTCCTTCAACAAAATTTAAGCTGCCAAGATCGTTTCTTTATGATGTCCTGCTTTCAAGCAGAGGAGAGGTGCAAATATATGGCAGCCACTGAAATGTTGGTTCAAAGATGGACGCTTAACACAAAAAGTGCATTGCTAAACCAGGACCTTATGTAATAATCAAGTGATGGTTTCCCATGAGTGAGAGAAGTATGTTACAATATACAGGGAGGAAGCTGCACACTGGAAAGGTACGGGTAATCCCCCAGTGTCTCTAGTTGGCCATTACTAAGGTGCATGCCATTTTTATAACTTTCCAGAGTGAATCATTTTTTATTTTAAAAGGCAGACCGAACGCATATAAATAATGCTTGTTGATTTTGGAAGGGTTACTGGAAGCTTGGTGGGGGAATTGTCACCCCCCCTCTCTGGGTCTCTCACTCTTTGCATCTGCCGCTAACGCTTGGAATTATCCCTGTTCCCCCATGGGGATTGGGGAAAAGGGGATTCCCCGGCTTCGAAAGGTGTTTTCTGCTCACCAGGGCACCAAAGGTTTTTCTTTATATACACTCACCGCCATTTATTTTGGGACACCATCTAGTAAAGGGTTGGACCCCCTTTTGCTTCAGAACTGCCTAATTCTTCGGGCATAGATTCCACAAAGGGGTTTGCAACGAGCCAATGGTACCAAGGGGGCCCAAAAAGGGGCAAGAAAATATTCCCCACACCATGACACCACCACCAAACCAGCCTGAAACCCTTGTACAAGGCAATGGGGTCCCTGCTTTTATGTTGTTTACGCCCAAATTCTGACCCTACCCTCCGAATGTCGCAGCGAAATCGGATCACAGACCAGGCAACTTTTTTTTTCCAATTTCTACGTCCAATTTCGATGAGCTTGGGCAATTAGCCTCAGTTTCCTGCTTAGCGAAAGGGTGGGACCCGGTGGGCTCGCTGCTGTAGCCCACTGCCTCAAAGTTTGCCGACGTGCTTCAGAGATGCTCTTCTGCTACCTTTTGGTTTTTAACGGGGGGCTATTTGAGTCACTGTTGCCTTTCTTTTACTCCAACCAGTCTGCCCATTCTCCTTTGACCTTGGCATCAACAAGGATTTCCCCCACAGACTGCCGCTCACTGGTGTTTTTTCTTTTTTCGGACCATTCTCTGTAAACCCTAGAGAGGTTTTGCGTGAAAATCCCCGGAAACAGCGTTTTTTGAAATACTCAGACCAGCCCTTCTGGCACCAACAACCATGCCCACGTTCAAAGGCACTCAAATCACCCTTTTCCCATACTGAAAAAGCTCGGTTTGAACTGCGGAGATTGTCTTGACCATGTCTTTCATGCCTAAATGCACTGAGTTTGCCGCCATGTGATTGGCTGATTAGAAATTAAGTGTTAACGAGCAGTTGGACAGGTGTACCTAATAAAGTGGCCGGTGAGTGTAATTGCCATGTAAGTCCCACCATTCTGGAGCTCAGGCATGCACTTCATTTCATGTTGGTGCCAGAACTGGAAATCTGCTATGCGGTTTTTATGCTGCTTTCCATCCCCCAAATCTAATGCTTCTAATTTTCATCTCCCCCTATCCACAAAACATTTTCCCAGTCGCCTTCTGGCTTGTACAGGTGATTTTCATTAAACTGCAGACTGGCAACAATTTTCTTTTTGGAGTGTAGCAGCTTTTCAATCTTGGTGTGCATGGCTGGACTGCAAGGAGAAAGCTGCTACACTCCAAAAAGAACTTTCCTGCCAGTCTGTTGTTTAATGGAAATCACCTGGACAAGCCTGAAGGTGATTGTGAACATGTTTTGTGGACAGAGTGTATTAGCTGATTAGTTGCTTATAGGTGACTTTGGGTTTCTTTATGACTTCGGGACATTTTTATAGGGAGGATCTTTTAGACAAGTTAACTGTAAAATTTTGACTCAAAAGTGATGTAATCGACCCTCTCTTTTCTACTCTTTCCAGTTCAGACAACTTCTTTTCCAGCAACCTCCCCACCTATTGGCACATTTTCAAAACATTTCCATCCTAAATCTTCTCTCAGTGCTGATTTTGTTGTTGTCCTATAACTATAAAACCCGATATATCCCTACATGTAGAAGGATTATTTCGTCATCGTCATCTCAGAACCTCTGGTCTCATTTAGTTCGACCACTTTTCCCTTTCATATTAGACCATGGCTCTGCCCCCCCCCACCATAAGGACTACTGCTTTAGTCCCCTGCAATCTCACAGAAAAGACTTTTGCTGTAGCCACTTTCCCTTTTCTTGCAAGGAGAATGCTGCTTTTAGCCCACTCCTCCTCTCACACAAATACTGCTGCTCATGCTTCCTTCTCTCTTATCTACTGCTCACAAAAAAGATAGGGATATTTGGATTTTGTTTGAAATTTGAGGATGAACATAACATTTCTTTAATTTTTTTTTCAAATGAGACCATCTCTTAAGTTTAGAATGCACATATCCAACTGTTCATTGTTTTAGTACTTTTTGACACTTGATGACTCTAATGTGGAGATAAAGCAAAATTCCAGCATTGGTGATCCTGAATTGCCAATAAATTTAGGGATCAATTTGATTGGCTTTAAACATTGCCCTTATCATTCTGTTCACATTCCCGTTATTAACCAAGAACACCCTTTTAAAATTTATTACATACCTAAATTTGAGGATGAACATAACATTTCTTTAATTTTTTTTTCAAATGAGACCATCTCTTAAGTTTAGAATGCACATATCCAACTGTTCATTGTTTTAGTACTTTTTGCACAACTTGATGACCTCTAATGTGGAGATAAAAGGCAAATTCCCAGTTGGTTTGATCCTTGAATTGCCCAATAAATTTAGGTGATCAATTTGAATTGGGATTTAAACATTGCCCCTTATCATGCTGTTCACATTCTGTCATCATAAGACCAAGAAACACCTTATAATTGATTAACAGTACCTCGACATTGCAATACTTCACACAAGATGCTCTCAGATGGAAGTGGCCACTGAGCTTAGAATGTCACAGAGTGTCATCAGCAAGTTGCAACACACAGATGATCGCTTCATTGTAATTAATGCCCTGCAGAACGGGATAATGAATGCCACACAAGTTCAGGCACAAATAAGGGAGGTGAGAGACACGTCAGACCATTTGTAACCTTTTACATTAGCGTAGTCTGCATGCTAGACAAATGGCAAGGGTACTTGGGCCTGGCTGATGCATACGCTCTCCAGCCCTCATTTCTGCTCAGAGTGAATTTAATTTTTATTTAAATGAACAGCACTGAGGACCCAAAGGTCCCTCATCCAACGTAGATACACCCTAGCCAAAAGGAATGGTTATGAAAGTCTGATGTGACACTTGGTGCCTCTCAACCTCCCTTAAAAAATGCCCCGGAGTTGTGTGACATTCATCATCCAATTCTGCAAGGTATTGTTTACAATAAAGCAGTCATTAGTGTGTTGTAGCCAAAGGATGTCCACTTCTGTGACAGTCTCTCTTCATCTCTGTTGCATTCTGCTTGATGCATCGCAATGGCGAGGTACTGTTGATCAATTGTAAGGTGTTGTCTTGGTCTTTTTGTTGTCAAAATGGGGAACAGCAGATAAGGAGGGCTGTTTTAATTCCTAAAATTTAAATTGAATTTTTGGGCGAGTCAGGGATCAAACACATGTTGTGAATTTTGCCATTAAGCTCCTGGTCAGAGATCAAAAAGTTTTGCAAAAAGTAAATGAAACAATGAACATTGGACATGGCATTCTAAGCTAATAGATGGGCCCATTTAGTTCATTTAAAAAAATAAGTAATGAAATTTAAGTTCACCCTGAAATTTCCCCGAAGCCAAATATCCCTAACGGTTTGCTTTTTTAAGTATAGTATACACTGCTTATGCCTTACCACCCTCTTCACTTACATAGAGACTGCTGCTCCAGACCCTCCTTATCTCAGAAATATACTACTGCTCATGGATAGTGTTGAGCGATTATGTTGGCCATCGACATCGGTCGATGGTCGATAGTCGACCATCATCGACAAGATAGTCGATAGTAGATTATGAGCGATGACCATTAAAGTCTATGGGAGAGCAACAAAACCTTCATTCTTACACCCAAACAGGGCTGGAGAAGCTGGAATTAACATCCACAAACAGTCAAATGGATACGTGCTACATCTTAGGCAACACACTTAGGTTATAAAAGCCACAGAAAAAAAAACACACACCATTCACTATCCCTGTCTTGTACCACAGCATGACCCTTAAACCTGCATCACCCACTAATTAAAAAGTGCCAGAAGGCAGTATGATTTGAACCATCATTTTACTTGAACTGGACATTAAATATCCCTGTCCTGGAACGCAGCATGAGCCCCAAACCTGCATGACCCCCAGATTTAAAAGTGCTGGAAAAAGGAGTCTTTCAACCACCATTTTAGTTTCACTGGACATTGACTATACCTGTCCTGGGCCACAGCATGAGCCCCAAACCTGCATGATCCCCACATTTAAAAAGTGCCGGAAAAAGGAGTCTTTCAACCACCATTTTAGTTTCACTGGATATTGACTATATCTGTCCTGTACCGCAGAATGACCATTAAACCTGTCTGACCCACAGATTAAAAAGTCCCGGGAAAAGGAGTCTTTCAACCACCATTTTAGTTGAACTGGACATTGACTATACCTGTCCTGGGCCACAGCATGAGCTCCAAACCTGCATGACCCCCAGATCAAAAAGTGCCGGAAAAAGGAGTCTTCAACCACCATTTTAGTTTCACTGGACATTGACTATACCTGTCCTGGGACTCAGCATGAGCCCCAAACCTGCATGACCCCCAGATTAAAAAGTGCCGGAAAAAGGAGTCTCTTACCCACCATTTTAGTTTCACTGGACATTAACTATACCTGTCCCGGGCCACAGCATGAGCCCCAAACCTGCATGACCCCCACATTTAAAAAGTGCCAGAAAAAGGAGTCTTTCAACCACCATTTTAGTTGAACTGGACATTGACTATATCTGTCCTGTACCGCAGAATGACCATTAAACCTGCCTGACCCACAGATTAAAAAGTGCCGGGAAAAGGAGTCTTTCAACCACCATTTTAGTTGAACTGGACATTGACTATACCTGTCCTGGACCACAGTATGACCATTAAACCTGTCTGACCCCCAAATTAAAAAGTGCCGGGAAAAGGAGTCTTTCAACCACCATTTTAGTTTCACTGGACATATACTGTCCCTGTCCTTGGTAGCGCTTGCCCCTCCATATGAGTGTGGACCAATTGAGCTTCACTTGGAAATACTGGTGGTTAACGCTCCTGTTCCATCCAGGTGCCCTTTTTCTTGGCATCTTTTTCTCATTTTACTCAACGTGCTGGAGGAAATTGTCTCCGTACTTTGTTCTCTGTCCGTGCTCCATACTCCATGTCCTCTGAATAACCTACATCTGGTCAAGTTTTCCTGTACCTCCCTTGTACAATTCAGAGGAATTTTTTACCAGCTATTTTGTAAATGCAAGTTTTTTAGTAGTTTAGTTCTAGAAAACACATTTTTAAAATAGGATAGAATCCCACCATGTCTTTGTTTCTCTTTTTTTTAATTGTATTAAATGGGTTGTCTCAATACAGGGATTGATAGCTATGTCAAAGATCTTACAAAAACAAGTCATTTTGCAATATGTGTCCATTAACAATGTCCTACCTATTCCTGTTTCTAACAGCACCATCACCCTTGAGCCACTCTGGACAATTGTGAAGAACAAATGTCTGTTAGAAACAACATTTTTTTTTATAATAGGACCTGTATTATAGCTGAATTTCAAAGCAAAATGCCCCCAAAAATTCAAAGCAAGACCCTAGAGCCACTTTGTACAATTGTGAAGAACAAATTTCTGTTAGAAACAAAAATTTTTTATAATAGGACCTGTGGTATAGCTGCATTTCAAAGCAAAATGCCCCAAAAATTTAAAGCATGACCCTTGAGCCACCTTGGAGAATTGTGAAGAACAAATGTCTGTTAGAAACAACATTTTTTTTTATAATAGGACCTGTAGTATGCTGCGCATTTCAAAGCAGCATGACCCAAAAAATTATAAAAAATTACTTCTCAGCCACTGTTAAAAATTGAGAGGAGAAATGCCACTTAGAAGCCACATTTCTGTTCCAAAGGACCATGATTATTGCTGTATCTCACAGCTACATGACCCCAAAAAATTATAAATATGACTTCTCAGTCACTATTAAAAATTGTGAGGGAGAAATGCCACTTAACCCCTTAACGACCTTGGGCGTATCCATACGTCCAGGTCGTTTGGGGGTTAACGCACCTGGACGTATGGATACGTCCTGAGGATCGCGCGAACTCTAAAGCAGAGTTCGCGCGATCGGCGCGGGGTGTCAGCTGTATATTACAGCTGACATCCCGCAGCGTCGGCCCCGACCCCGGATCGCTCCGGGGGGGTGGGGGGGGGGGCGGTTAACCCCTTAATTATCGCGACGATCGGGTCGCAATAACTAAGGGAGACGCAGGAGGAGATCGCTCCTCCTGCGTCTCTGTCGGCGGCAGCAGCGCACGGATCGGGCGATCCGTGCAGCTCCTGCCCTCTGACAGACAGCACGGAAGGCAGAGAATGCCTTCCGGGTTGTCTGTGACGTCACGATGCCCGGCCGTGCCCTGTGGGCATGTCCCGGCATCGTGACTGACAGTTGTCATAGGAACCAGTCATAGCAACAAGCTATGCACTGATTCCTATTGAATGAGAGATCTAAAGATCTCTCATTCAAATCCCCTATGGGGAAAAGTAAAATAAAAATGTGAAAAAGTGAAAAAAAGTTAAAAAAAGTGAAAAACAAGTAAAACACAAACACGAATAATAAAATAGAAACACGTACACCGCCCTTTTCCCCTTGTAGCAGACTGGCTACATGTAGTTGCCTGTTGCTGCCACTAGGTTGAGTCTTCTTGCTGCAAACGTGCCACCGAATATCTGGGTTCGGTGGGAGAAGGCAACCATTTAGCGTCAGTAGCCCTAGGTTACTGACTCATGTTGTAAGTACGGCTGCTATGCGGCTATTATTGGGTTGCCTTTCCCGGGGCGGTCATAGCGTTGGGTGGGAGGCCGCCCCCACGTTCCAGGCCAGGTTTTGAGCCAGTTCCTGGATGGCTATAGAAGCCCTAACCTGCAGGTGTTAAGGGGGCGTGGCCTGCTACCTGCAGAGTGGAGCAGCAGAGCTGGAGAGAGGCTCTGGCCCCCGGAGGCTTGAGGGAAGCCTGTACAGTGTACTGGAATTTGTGAGTACATGTTTTGGTGGTGCTGGATATTAGATCCAGACTCGGTAGAGAGGGCATCTCTAAATGTATAGTTAGTGCCAGACGGCCTAGATGTTTATTTGTGTTATGTTTGTTTTGTATGCTCTTCTGTGCCAATAAAACTGGGTGGGCCCAGTTAAAGGGAAAGCTTGGTGTCGGGGGCCCCAATCTGTCCTACCCCGGAGGGCGTCCGGGAGCAAAAGACCCCAACGGGTCCAAGAGGCGGCTGGACGAGTGTGAGGTTTAAAATGGTGGGGGATGCCGGGGCATTTTTGGGCACTAACAGGCAAGTTTGGTGCAGTGCACAAAACCGTGCGGAAGATATTCAAAAGTACATAGGATGCTGGATTTTAGCTCGGTGGGGTTTTAAAAGCATTGTTAAAGAGGACACACCCGCAGCCCCTTTGGTTCTGAAGAGACTGCTGTCTAAAAAAAAAATGTGTGGCTGGTCCCCTGAAATTTTTTTTTGTTTGGCCATGGAGGAACCCCTTGCCCGCTGGGGGCAATCATGAAGGGTTGAGGAGCTGACTGCCACCAGAAAAAGAAAATGAAAACTGCAAGCCAAGTTGAAGGCAGACCATGGGGGTTTTTTTTAAAACCATTTTTAAACCCATTCCCCATCTGAGAAAGGGGACTCGCCAAAAAAAGAGCCTTGCAGGCTGGAGGGGCACGTCCAAGAAAAAAAAGAAGCTGCCGTGGATAACCAAGCAGAATGGTGAAACGATCCTGCGGTGGAAATTTGTGGAGGGCGTCGTTCCCAAAGAGGCCCTGGGTTCCAAGCCCCGGGAGAACAGAGTCCCCCCAAGGTGTGGAGGTGGCTGCCCCCGGGGGAAACCCCACGTTTACAGAAAGGGGCCCTACCCCTTGTGCAGCAGGGGAGTCGTTTTGGGAGGTGCCAAAGAGCTTTGGGGTTTGCTCCTGATGCCCCCTCAGGAGGAAAGGCCGAGAGGTTGCAGGTGCAAGCCCTGGACCCCCTGGGGTGGGTCCCCCACTGCTTGGCGGGAATCAGCCAGAAAAAGCCCGAAATACCCAGAACCCGGTAAGATGTTCCTTTTTGTATCTGACACTTGTTTTGGGGACTGTGGTTTATGCATAATTTATGTGGGGACTTGGGGGGTTTAAAGGGGGCCAGACTTGCTGCCAAGCAGAAGAGCCCAGAGAGCGTTCAGGCTGTGATAAATGGACTGGTAAATTGATGGATTAGTGCATACATACGGGTTGCCTGTGGGAATGGGCACCCCCGGTTACTTCCCGGTTTTAAATACTATGCCGTATCCCCTGACCTGGTACCACCTGAGCAGAGGGATTGGCTTTTTGTTGCAAAGTTAGCCCCGTTACTTCAACCGCTGCATGTGAACAAGCAACTACTTTGTTTCAGCTATCAGCAAGGAGACAAGCTCAAATGTGCCCTAGAGGCGGGGTTAACGGCTAGGGAAAATTGAGAGGGGTGTTGTTTTGGTGGGTGGGGCCCTCTGGAAAATGGGTTAACCCCACAGGTCAGGTGGAGCTAATGTGGTTTTCCCCTCAAAAGGGGGTTTCCCCTTGTCCCTGTTGTGAAAACCTGTGATATGAGTCCCCGCAGCCGTGTGTAAAGTTTCTAAGTCCAGTCGTAAAATGTGTACCCATGACCCCTGCGCCGTGTGTATGGATGGTAACTTTTCAAGTTGCAGGGGGCGCCCCCGTGGTTCTGATGGTAATAGATATGTGTGCAGGTGCGGTATGTTGGGGGTTGATAGCAACCTTTAAAAGTTGTGCTGTATACAGTTCCCGCGGGGTGATGGGGTTGCAGTAGAATAGGGTGCCTCCTTTTGGGGGGGAAAGGGATTGATTGCCCGGTGTGAGCCCGGTAGGCATTGCCTGGAAAGGAGAAGGCAAACCCGGATATGATGAGACTAGGGGGTGTGGAGGGGGGGTAATTGACCATGAGGGGGCAAAAAACTTGTGAAAAGTCTCATTTCACTGTGGGAAGGACACGCAATGTATCAGTGTTTCAGTGTAAAGGGTGATGCTGATTATGAGATGGGAATGATGAAAATTACTTGTGCCAAAGGGAGATTTTGGGGTTTGGCCTGGCGGGTATTCCAGGTTGGAGCTTTGTGGTGGAAAACCAATTGTGACCCCGCAGGGAATGAAGATAACAGGGAGCTGGGACCTGTGTCCCTGAGTTCATGGCTCCAATGGGGGCTGTATTCCCTGCTTTTACTGCAGGGTCCCAAAGATACAGTGCTGTGGAAGAAAAGGTGAGCCGTATACCCCGAGGAGTGGGGCAGGCCAGGGTGTTTGAACCCTCAGATGGTAAGGAAAACCCTGTATGAAGTGGGGGAAACGCAAAGGGTTCCTATGTGGTGGTTTCGCAGGTCCCTGATAACTAGCGGTATATGAGCGTTTCCCCCTTTGGGGTAGATACAGGGGGAGTGGAGGGGGGTGTTTCCTAGTTGTTGCAGTAAAGGTCGAAAAGCGTTTAGGGAGGCGTTTGTTGCCCCCGTCTGAAAGGGAAAACTGCCATACGTCATTTGGTGAGGTTCCGAAAGTTGGTGATACCGTTGTAAAGGAAAGAAAAATTTTGGAGATGGTGAACATCTCATAGTTGTTGCTGTGGTGATACCCCAAATTATAGAGAAGTTGTAGACGGGTAAGGGGTCTGGTGTTGACTCTGGCGGTTTGGGGGGGGAATTGATAGATGCCCGATGAGGATTGGGCCCGAAGGCGCTAAGAGTTTCCCCCTGGGCAGCTATAGCCAAAGGCAGAGCTTCAAGAGAAGGTCAGTGAGGACTAGATGACTTGTTTTGAATGGAGGTTTTGGTCTCATCATGAACCTCCAGACAAAGAGGTAGCAGTTTTGGGCTCAGGTGCACCCCAAGAGGCCATTGTGTATAGCGAACCTGACCGGTGTGTTGCCCACTATGGGATGAGAGCATGGTATGAGTCCACAGCAGAGCTGTACGGGAAAAATGTGGACCATTTTGTCTCTGCCCCTGAGATTGTAAGGAAGACGTTGCCCCAAAATAGGAGCTTTGACCCCGGAGGGAGCCTGGGCAATGTGAGAAAGCCCTACGGGCTTTATCAGAGGGGAGGGATATGTATCAGACTGGCTCCCTATAGTTTCCTGTTGCTGCCACTAGGTGGAGTCGTCTTGCTGCAAACGTGCCACCGATATCTGGGTTCGGTGGGGAAGGCAACCATTTAAGCGTCAGTAGCCCTAGGTAACTGACACATGTTGTTAGTATGGTTTGCTATGCGGCTATTATTGGGTTGCCTTTCCCGGGCGGTCAGCGCGTTGGGTGGGAGGCCGTCCCCACGTTCCAGGCCAGGTTTTGAGCCAGTTCCTGGATGGCTATAGAAGCCCTAACCTGCAGGTGTTAAGGGGGCGTGGTCTGCTACCAGAGTGTGGAGCAGCAAAGGAGCTGGAGACAGAGGCTCTGGCCCCCGAGGCTAAGGAGAAGCCGGAGCCAGTGGATACTGGCAAGTGTATGCGTTGGTGGTACTGGACGCTAGGTCCAGTCCACGGCTAGAGAGGGACTAACGTGATTAGTCAGTGGCCGAAAGGCCTGAGGTTTTTTATTTGTTTTGTTTGGTTGCATGTGCCTCAATAAAACTGGCTGAGGCCAGTGTTAAACTGGAGCCCAGTGTCTGTGTGCCATTCCGCCTACAAAAGACGGCGATCCCAGAGCTGAATGACCCCCGGGCCGTGCCACGATGGCGGCCGAAGGTATGTAAGGTGTTACACTAGTTATATCAATACTTTATATGACGTCTTAATATTCAGATTTTGTATAATATTTTTGAGGACTAATATACCCTCCCTTTTGATTTATACCTACAGAACAATTCTACCACTTACTATAGTCCCCTGATGAAGTACTGATAGGTATAGAAACATGTTGGGACATTTAATCTATTAGGGTGTTATAGGAGCTTCTGTTCAAGAGGGATAGGTTCCGGACAGGGCCGCCCTTACTGGGACGAGTGCTCTGTTTACATAGGCAAATAGTAATAGTCACCAGTTAGGGGGATCTAGAGACAGTTTGCATACTGGCAGTTACCTACCATGTAGGATCGTATAAAATGCTACTTTTTCTCTGTATTTATGGAGGTATTGTTTCATGGTTATCCTTGTTAGATGTAACTATCTATATATGGTACACACCGCGACAGTATCTGGCTTTATTTTCTCCATACAAAAAAATTGTCTTATGGGCAGTTTTCACAATGCATATATACACTTATTTAGCAATATCTTCACTGTAGATATATAATAATAATAATAATAATAATAATAATAATAATAATAATAATATATAATTTAAAGTATGAAGTAAAAGTTATATTTAAGTATCACCCTCCATATTTCTTTTGTATTGACCGCCGCACCCACCTTCATGGAATCTCCTCTATGCTTCCCTTGCTCTGCAGAGTTATTACTCTATCTCCTCCAGTTAGTTCCTGTCATGTTCTTCACTACGTTCCTGTAAAACTTTCGGCTTTGAAGCTTTCAGGTTTAGCTTCTACGGTGAAAATGTAATATTAGCGCTATCAAATTCTTTCCTATTGACCACTCAGTTTGGAGGACGACTTTCATGTCAATATTTCTGCAATTCTGCAAAAAGTGGAGCAGTCGCCTACAGCAGCCAATGAGATCCCAACTGACGTGGAAGCTGCAGTTTGATTGGTTATTCTAGGGAAATTCTATGTATTTCGTTTTTTTCTATTATGTCTATTACTATAGTAGTATGAAGGTTGTGATATTGTTATGTAGAAAGGGGGGCACTATTACTGTGAGGAAAGCACTAATGCTGCAATATAACTGTGAGAAGAACAAAGGACCCTCTTTCCATGCACTGGGAACTGGTTTTGTGTAGGGGGCAACTAAGGAGCCCCACTGCCATGTAGGGGGTCACAGTTCAGAGTGGCAGTAAAGGAGCACAAGGCATTAAGTGGACACGATAAGGGTATGTTCATATCGGGTGATGGCAGGTCCCCCTGGCGATGAAACTGTGGGGGAGTATGCCGGGCAACGGCAACAGATTTTTCCTGCTTCCACCGTATCGGCACCAACTGTGAGCCAGGACCGGGTCAGAACTGGATTTGCGGCTGGCCCGGGTTCCTTAACGCCGTGTGCCCTCCCCTCTTCTTCTCCAGGGGTGGCACTCCCGCTGGATCCTTCCATGGTGAAGCGGTCACTCCACGCTGGATATGGAGCATGAAGAGTCGGTTGTCCAGATGTTTGGCGGTGACCACAAGCGGAGGCAAACTCCAGAGATTCGAGGCATCGACTGGTGGGACCTCAGCTCCTGTACAATCTGGTGAGTACATGTCCATGTCTTGTCCGTTTAATTATGACGCTTTGTGACAAGAGGTGTTGGGGGGGTCAGGTTCTGGCATCTCCCACCTAAGTGAGCCAGGAGGGCACGCGGTTGGGAGTTCCCAGTTGGAAGGAATTAGCAGGGAGATTTAGGGAGTTATTGTCGTGTTTTCAGCTGCCTTTGGTAATGGGGGAGCTGGTAGCACCCGTGGCGGCTTTAGGTTCTACAGAACCAGGCAGTTAGTCCCATCGTGGGGGGTGCTGAGGTGAAAGGTTTCAGTTCACAAGTGAGGGAGTTGGGTGTCACTGTGTCAGTTCAAACGGAAAAGGAGCAAGGGGCTAGTATTCATTTAAACAACAGGGCAAGGGGTGGTGTACACGTGTGCTTTGATGGTCCTTTGGGGAGCATTTGAAAAAGGAGGTCAAAGAGAAGATTTGACAGGATGAATACGTCAAAATATTTTCACTTCTCCCTTTGGAGAAATTGAATCTGGACAAGGGGAAAAAGGATGACAGCAGGAAAGAGGAGCAGGAGAATTGGAGATGGGTGGTGATTCCACAAACTTTCCCCAATTGGATGCAGGCCAACTAGCGAGCATCATTGGGGAAAAAGCACTGGAGCACTGCTTGGCTATGTTCTGCTTTTGGAAGTGATTGGGGAGGATCAGTGGGTTTACAGAGGACAAGCCTGGCTGCATTATGATGAGCAGTTTCATCAAAGGAAAGGGGTGAGGCCATCAGTTAGGTGGGATCACAAGGACATTGTCTTGTGGCTTAAGGTTATGGCTCCTACATGCTATGGTCAGTCCTTTCATGGCGGGGTCAGGGGAAACAATGCCAGCGGAGGGCTTCGGGTTCTTTCAGAGGATCAACTCAGGTGGGGGCCAGAGCGGGGGTCTTCTGGCAGTCTAACGAGAATCAATGTCGCTTCGGGACCGACAGCCACATCAAGCCCATTTGTGCCTTGTGTAATGTGGCCTCTCATGGTTCTTTCCACTGTTTCTATAAAACAAAAGACAGTGGCTTGGGTAAACCCCCAAGGAGAGACCCTGGTGAACGTAACTGCGATGGAGCTGTACCTAAGTAGGTTCCCGGATCAGCAGGCGGCTCAGTTGTTGAGGGTTGGTTTTGGCTTTGGCTTTCGGATCCCTCCTCTACCTCATGTCGTCCCCTTTTCTACCGAGAATCTCCATTCCACACTACTTCACCTGGATGTTGTGGTGGAGTAATTGGCTAAGGAGGTGGCTTTGGGTAGGATGGTGGGTCCTGTTTACTGTTCCCTGACCTCATTGTGTCGCCGTTGGGCATGGTTCCCAAAAAAAGAACCTAATAAATTCAGGTTAATCCACCAAGGTTTGTGCAACAATGGTATTGATCTTGAGCTTTGCTCTGTGTTTATACGTCATTTTATGTCATGGGGCGTAGGGTTTATTTTTTCGTCCGGGGGCAAAAACGGACCTTAAATGAACTTTTAGGTTGTTACCCGTTCATTCAGATAGTATCCGTTTGTTGGACTGTTTTTGGGATGGTTCTTTCTTTGCTGATAGGTGTTTGCCAATGGGTTGCCTAATTTCTTCCTCTTACTTTGAAACATTCAGTTTGTTTTTGGAATGGGTGGTGAAGAATGTTTCGGGAATCCCTTCCATTATCCATTATTTAGATGACTTCCTTTGTGTCGGTCTGGTTTTGGCAGCAGTGCAATGAGTGGTGGACAGGTTTGGCGTCCCATTGGCCTCGGGTAAGACTGAGGGTCCTTTTATGTGTATCAATTTTTTAGGAATTTGTATTGATTTGGAGTTAATGGACTGTCCTTTGCCAGCAGAGAAATTGGTTGCCCTGAAGGCGGAAGTTCATCGGCTACTTTGATTGAGAAGATTTTGTTTCAAGAGTTGCAATCTCAGTTGGGTAAATTAAATTTTGCCTATTGGATCATTCCAATGGGTAGGATGTTCTGTCGCGAGTAGTGCCGGCGACATCGTGCATTAGGGCATCCCATCATTTTATCCTGTTGACGGCAGAGCTGAAGGTGGATCTGATGGTTTGGGAGGCATTTTTGACCCGCTACAATGGGCACTCCATTATCTTGGATAGGGCAGTGACAAATAAGGTGATGGATATTCACACAGATGTTGGTTTTGGAGCTGATTGCCAGTGAGAGTAGTATGTGGGACAATGGCTGGCCAATGGGTAGAGGCAGGACTGGTTAGGAATCTGGTCCTTTTTGAACTTTTTCTTATAGTGGTGGCAGTCAAGATTTGGGGGAATCTGGTTCAGAATAGAATGGTGCGTTTCCATTGTGACAACCTTAGAGTTGTGCAAAGCCATCAATGCTCCTTCAGCCTCTTCTCTACCAGTCATCAGGCTGCCACGGAGGCTGGATTCACGCAGTTTGGATCTTAAGGCTTGGGTGGTGGTGGTGCATGTACCAGGGGTTCAAAATGATTTAGTGGATGTTTTATCTCATTTGCAGTGGGACTGCTTATGGGAGATGCTTCCAGGAGTAGAACGCCCCCGAGATCTGTGGAACGTGGTTTTCACACCACAGGCAGGTTGTTTAGGGCAACCTTAGCTGAGTGGACTTGGTTGGCTTATGAGACCTCTTGGTCTTTCCGGGAAAGGTGGTTACGAGAGCTGGGGGCTTTGTTTACGGCCAATGATAGGGCAGTGGTGCCGTGTTGGTGTTTGGGTTATCCAACTAGGGTTGGACGGTTTCGCGAGTCTCGTGTTTTATGTCAGCCCTTTCATTAAATTTTTGGTGGTGGGGGTTGCAGAACGTCACAAGGACATTTTTGGTTTCACAAGCCTTGTGGGGGTTTAGAAGAGGCAGGGGTTCGTCTAATGATTGGC
>JAODAL010059770.1:0-21283 GCA_025379985.1 Phyllomedusa bahiana
GGGGCCCACAGGGGGTTGTTTTTGATGCCCCAAAATGGGTTGATTCTGAGGCCACCAAAGGGTTGATTTTGGGGCCACCAATGGAGTTGATTCTTGGGGCCACCAGTGGAGTTAATTCTTGGGGCCCACCAGTGGAGCTGATTCTTGGGGCCCGCCAGGGGAGTTGATTATTGGGGCCACTAGTGGAGTTGGATCTTGGGGCCACCAGTGGAGTTGATTCTTGGGGCCACCAGTGGAGTTGATTCCTGGGCCACCAGTGGAGTTGATTATTGGGACCCACAAGAGGAGTTGATTCAATGGGCCACCAGAGGAGTTGATTATTCGGGCCCACCAGTGGAGTTGGTTCTTGGGGCCACCAGTGGAGTTGATTCTTGGGGCCACCATTTGAGTTGATTACTGGGGCCCACCAGTGGAGTTGATTCCTGGGGCCCACCAGTGATGTTGATTCTTGGGGCTCACCATACAGCTACTGTACATGATTGCACATTCAGCACATGCCTCTTGCTTTCTTTCTTTCTCTGCCTATCTCCCTGAAAAGCAGCCCCAGGCTTGTTATTCAGGGTCCACGTTGTGGCTCACCTGGGGTTCTCCCTACTCCCTTTAACACCAGTCTAAACTTTGCAATTTTTCTATTGTGGATCTTCTTCTGGGTCATTTGAGGACTATAAGTCTCCAGTAAAGTTCCTGCGGAGCCAGTATTGTGCCTGACAGATGAAGTGACGGGAGGTGATGTAGAAGACTTCACGTTCTGGAGCCGGATAGTAAGTGCTTTCCTTGTATCACCAGCACCCACTCTGTTTTATCTCACTCAGTATTTTTTCGTTCTTTTCAAAGTGCAGATCCTGTCTTCCCCTATTCCCGACGGATGAGTAATCTAGGTACATATGTGCGCCACAGCAATCAGATGCAGCTCCGGGAACTGGCACAGCCGCCCGTAATGCCTGCGTGCCAGTGCTGCCTGTCTAATGCAGCACTTTCTTAGCGGAGGCAATCACCCTGGGCTGATTATTGGGCAGAATCATTGCACACAAGAGAGGGTCAAGAAACTAAAAGGGGCCCCATAAGCTAAAGTCTAACCTATGTGTTCTATTGTTCTCTGCTATCAACCATCTCAAGCTCTGGGAAGGCAGTATATACTGTTCTTCAGTCAGACGGAGTCCTATGTAATAGTGCTGCACCTTTCTAGCGCTATATTTCTCAGTTTCGCTCCACTTTTTATACTTATGCTTGCTGTCAGTGAATGGAATATTCTATAATCCAGAGGCTGAAAACCTGTGTGATCTAGTCCTGCCCAGAGCTGAGGGTCTGCTGTGCCTCATTAGTGTGAGCGACCCCTGTATGGTACAAACATAAGCATAAGTCGCTCTCTGTCCTGTCTCCAACTCATACATAGACTGAGACAGATTCCTCTCTATAAGGCTGTGTTCACACGTTGTACCTATGCGCGCCGCTATACACCTGCTATTGTACAGTACTACAGCCCAACCGCCTATACATTCCCTTTCCCCGACACATACTCACAGCAAGAAGTAACATGTCACTCCTTACCGCCGCGTACTGTGCACCGGGGAATACGCTGAGAAATCATAGGACGCAATAAGTGATATGATTTTACCGTATTTGCAGGGCGTACTTTGAGCGATTTTCATTGCCCTGAAAATACAATCTGTGAACATACTCTACGCAGGGCCCAGTGAGGAAGGGCGAAAATATGAAGCTAAGGCCTTATCCACATCACATCGCCAGTGTCCATCAGGATAAATCCCGACATATACCCTGGCGAAATGTTTTGGATTACGTGTGCCTTATTTCTCGTCGCTTTATGTGCCAGACCCAACAGCACGGTAGACGTAGACCTGCGACCGGGGCCCAAGATGTGATATGAATGGAGACAAAGGCTAAGCAGGGTCATCTGTACATAATTATGGGTCCCAAAGCAAATCAGTGGGCCCCTACCCAAACGTGTGACATCCCATCAGGCCACACAGGTCGGACTTACCCAGGGGAGGATCGAAGGATCTATTGATGGGGCCTGGGTCCGCCACAGTGGGACCTGCCGGGTCCCCATAGCGTTGAGGGCCCGCTGCGCCCCGTAGTTCTGAACAGGGCAGCGATGAAGTGACTTCATTGCGTCACCGCCTTTCCTCGGCTGCACAGCCTCATCACTCTGCATAGGCTGTGTGGCTAGGCTGCGGGAGGACGCCCGGCGGGAGGGTGATGATTTTCACACCGCCAATGTGACAGAAAGGAAGGGCTGGCTGGAGGGGGAAAGTAAGTATTATTGTTATTATTTTATTGGTGGTTCCGTTTGAGGGGGGGCCCATATATATATACCTGCTTAACTGTGGGACCCATATATATACCTGCTTAACTGTTGGGCTCCCATATATACCTGCCTGAGAGGCCCATATATATACCTGCCTAAAGGGAACATATATATATACCTGCCTAACTGACTGGCCCATATATACCTGCCTAACTGAGAGGTCCATATATATACCTGCCTGAGGGGCTTATACATATCTGCCTAACTGAGGGGACCCATATATAACCTGCCAACCGAGGTTTAAAATATTTCTTGCCAACTGAGTTCCCCCTATTAATATATAAATGCCTGAGGGGCCAATATATACCCACCTGAGGGGACCTATACAATACCTAACTGGGGGGGGTTTATAACCTATAAAAAAGATTTTGGGGGAAAAGTGAGGATTCTAATTATTTGGCCCAAATTTTCAGGGGCCCAGTTTTGGGCCGGGACAAGTCGCATGAAGGTGTGGACCGGGATGGAGAAAAAGAGAATGTAAAAAACTCATTGTAGAAAAATCATTGTGACAAAAAATGTCCCTGAACTGTTTTTCAATTATATGTGTGCAAATTGAAAGGGTTTTATATGCAGTAATGGTTTGGGGGGTTTTTATTCATTCTATATAGTGGTGTATGGGGTCATGGTGTGGAGGTTTGATTCAGTCACTATGTGGTGGTGATATTGGTCATAGTGTGTGTTTATTCTCACTATGGGGTTTGTGATATGTGGTCAGGGGTGGCGTATTTTTCAGCATATGTGGGGTGTTTTGTGGTCATGGTGTGGTGGTATTATTTGGTCACTATGTGCTGATAATATGTGGTCATGGTATTATGGTATTATTCAGTTACTATTTTTTGGTAAGTGGTCTGGTGTTTTTTTGTATTATTCGACACTTGTAGTCTTGATATGTATATGATGTGGGGGGTTATTTAGTTTAGGGAATTATTGGTAATTTTAGCCTTGGAATTCTGGTTTTTGTACGATGTTTTGGTATTTTATCATTATTTTTGGTTTTATATCGGTATTTGAGTATAAAATAAATAATAAAATAAAAATATGTTTATTCGGGGTCCCGGGGGGGACGTATATCTTTTTGATATGTTCACCACGGGCCCTGCTGCATTTAGGTGAGGAAACTCGAAGCTGGGTTGTTCCAATTGTTTTACAGATTGTGTGATAATGTCATCACATTGCTATATAAGTTGAAGCAAGCCCGGGAGGGGGAAGCGTACAGGTACAGAGCAGGAGGCACGTGGGGCCCCCTAAAAAAAACCCCTCGGTTGTCCCTGGGCACCCCAGTCCGAATGAGAACACACCTCAAACCCACCCATCTTCTTGTTACCCCAGTGAACAGCAGAGTCCTGCATCAGGGTTTCCAAAAATTTTTTTTGAGGCCAAAGCCATAGCCCCCACAGCGGCAGACTGATGGGGGACGCAGCCAAGGATTTACTTTTTACACTCCTGGGACCAGGCAAACCATTAAATAAGCGGGAAAATTTTGGGGATCAAGGGATGCCTTGGTTTTTCCGGACTATCTGATTGCCTTGGAGCCCTATTCCTGTGGGGCCCCCAGGCAACTGCCCAGTGTGCCCAATGGAAAAGAGGGTCCTGAGGCTACATACACATTACAATTCTGACTTCCAGTAGATGTTCATGCCAGGCCATATAAGTTAAAGGGGTGGCCCTGACGGGGGGTCAAGTAGCTTCATTATCTATCTATCATTCATATCTACTACTATCTCTATCTATCTATCTTCTCATATTATCTATTATCTATCTATCTATATGTATTTCTATATTTATTATTTCTATTATCTAAAATTATTATCTATCTATCTATCATCATCATCTACTTCTATCTATCTATCTACTACCAAAAAAAATCGAGAACTCCGGATTGAAAAAAAAAGAATTTAACTTTTTCCAACATTCCCCTGGCGCGTTTCGGCCATTACAGTCTTTCAAATCTGTTTATGGCCGAAACGTCGCCCGTGGACATGTTGGAATAAAGTTAAAATTTTTTTTTTTTCAATCTGGAGTTCTGCGATTTTTTTTGGATTTTTAAGGGATGTTATATGGCATTAGTCCCTGGCACCCCAAACCTTAAAAGGGGTTTTTCATTTGAGTGCTGCTTGCTATATAGTTTTTTTTCTATCTATATCTATCTCATTCTATCTTTCATCTATCTATCATCTCATATCTATCTATCCAAACTATCTATTAATACTATCCCATTTATTACTATTTCTATCCTATCCACTATCTTCTATTTCCATTTATCTATCTATTATATCTATCATCTATCTATCTATCACCATCTACTTCTAACTCATAAACTTCTACTATCTATCAATCTATCTATCTATCTATATCATCTATCCCAATCTATTTTCTATCTATCTATCTATTGTGGAATGTTTCCATTTACTGAATCATAAAAAATTTAAAACGAGGGAAATTAAGCACAAAGGGTGACATGTAGAAAAGGGCGTGCCAGTTTTCGCCCTTTTTTTTGGCAAAAAAACTGTCGTCCCTTCCAACAAATATTTAGTCCGCCAAACGTGGCCGGTCTCACCAGACAGCACCTTGAAATGCCTTTTAAAAAGAACCGTCCATAGGTTTGGCCCCCCCCTTTTGGGGGGGGGGGGACAGAACAAGCCTGTAGACCTGTGTTTTTTAGCGCTGTGTCCCTTTTTTCTTAAGGGGCTGGGTTTTGTGTATTCAATGCTTAAATCTGCAGTTTTCAGCCAGAAAAAGAGTCATTCAAAGAGTTCAAAGAGTCAGTTTTTTCATACCCCGCCCATCTGAGGCTAGCCCCGCCCACCTCAACTGATAAATCTATTACTTTGAATAGGTGAAAAAATGTGAAAACTGTAGTGGGCGGGGCTAGCCTTTTGGGGGCGGATGCACCCAGGGGGGGCAAGTCATTTTGGTGCCCTAGGCCATGGGAAAAAAAGGGCCGGGTGAAAAGAGAGAAAGGAGGGACGTGGGCTGGGCCCAGCGCAGAAAAAGAGGGACAGTGGGGACGGCCGAGCCGCAGAAAAGGGAGGGAAATGGGCCGGCCCAGCCGAGAAGGGGGACAGTGGGGCGGCGAGGGCCCCAGAAGAAGGAGGGACAGTGGGCCGGCCCCGGCCCCCAAAAAGAAGGAGGGACAGTGGGCCGGCCGAGCCGCAGAAGAAGGAGGGGCAGTGGGCCGGCCGAGAAGCAGAAGAAGGAGGGACAGTGGGCCGGCCGAGCCGCAGAAGAAGGAGGGGCAGTTGGCCGGCCGAGGCGCAGAAGAGGGGGGGACAGGGGCCGCCGAGCTGCAGAAGAAGGAGGGACAGTGGGCCGGCCGAGCCGCAGAAGAAGGAGGGACAGTGGGCCGGCCGAGCAGCAGAAGAAGGAGGGACAGTGGGCCGGCCGAGCCGCAGAAGAAGGAGGGACAGTGGGCCGGCCGAGCCGCAGAAGAAGGAGGGACAGTGGGCGGACCGAGCCGCAGAAGAAGGAGGGACAGTGGGCCGGCCTAGCAGCAGAAGAAGGAAGGACAGTGGGCCGGCCAAGAAGCAGAAGAAGGAGGGACGTGGGGGATGACGCAGAAAAAGGGGGACAGTGGGCGGACCGAGTGCAGAAGAAGGGGGACAGTGGGGGCCCAAACAGCAAAGAAGGAAAAACAGTGGGGCGGCCCAAAAGCAGAAGAAGGGGGACAGTGGGCTGGCCGAGCCGCAGAAAAAGGAGGGGAAGTGGGCCCCGGGCCCAAATGCAGAACCGGGGGGGCAGTGGCCGGCCGAGCCGCAGAAGAAGGAGGGACAGTAGCCGGCTGAGAAGCAGAAGAAGGAGGGACAGTGGGCGGACTGAGCCGCAGAAGAAGGAGGGACAGTGGGCGGACCGAGCTGCAGAAGAAGGAGGGACAGTGGGCCGGCCAAGCAGCAGAAGAAGGAAGGACAGTGGGGGCGACCAAGCAGCGAAAAAGAGGGACGTGGGGCCGCCAAGCAGGAGGGGGACGGGCGGACCGAGCTGCAGAAGAAGGAGGGACAGTGGGCCGGCTGAGCTGCAGAAGAAGGAGGGACAGTGGGCCGGCCGAGCAGCAGAATAAGGAGGGACAGTGGGCCGGCCCCAGCCCCAGAAGAAGGGGGACGGGGCCGGGGTGGAAGAGAGAAAGGGGACAGTGGGGGCCGGCCGAGCCGCAGAAAAGGAGGGACGTGGGCCGGGCCCAGCGCGAAAAAGGAGGGGACGTGGGGCCGGTGAGAAGCAGAGAAAGGAGGGCAGTGGGCTGGCGAGCCGCAAAGAAGGGCAACGTGGGCCCCCGAGCCCCAGAAGAAGGGGGGGATGTGGGCCCGGGCCCAGCCGCGAAGAAGGAGGGCTGTGGGCCGGCGAGGCCCCGAAGAAGGGGGAAATTGGGCCGGCCGAGCCGAGAAGAAGGAGGGAAAATGGGCCGGCTGAGCCGCAGAAAAAGGGGGACAATTGGGCCCGGCCGAGCCCCAAAAAAAAGGAGGGACAGTGGGCGGCCAGCCCCAGAAGAAGGAGGGGCAGTGGGCGGACTGAGCCGCAGAAAAAAAGGGGGAAGTGGGCCGGCCGGCGCAGAAGAAGGAGGGGGCAGTGGGGGATAGCCGCAAAAAAAAGGGCAGTGGGCCCGGGGGAGCCGCAGACGAAGGAGGGACAGTGGGCCGGCCGAGCCGCAGAAGAAGGAGGGACAGTGGGCCGGCCGAGCCGCAGAAGAAGGAGGGACAGTGGGCCGGCTGAGAAGAGATAGGGGGCAGTGGGCGGATGAGGGCCGGGGAGAAAAAAGGAGGGACAGTGGGCGGACCGGCTCAGAAGGGAGGGGGCAGTGGGCCCGGCAAGAGCAGAAGAAGGAAGGCAGGGGCCGGCAAGAGAAAAAGGAGGGACAGTGGGCCGGCCCCCGCAGAAGAAGGAGGGACAGTGGGCCCCAAAAAGCTGCAGGAGAAGGAGGGGAAGTGGGCCGGCCGAGCGAGAAGAAGGAGGGACAGTGGGCCGGCCCAGCTGCAGAACAAGGAGGGACAGGGGCGGACCCAGCTACAGAAGAAGGAGGGACATGGGGCCGGGAGCAGCGAAAAAGGAGGGACAGTGGGGGGCCCGGCCCAAGAGCAGAAGAGGGGGACATGGGCAGCCCAAGCAGCAGAAGAAGGAGGGACATGGGCGGGCCCCCGGGTGCAGAAAAGGAGGGACAATGGGCGGACCCGGCCCCCAGAAAAAGGAGGGGAAATGGGCGGACCCCGGGCCGCAAAGAAAATAGGGACAGTGGGCGGACCGAGGCCCCGCAACCCAGCAGCCCCTGGTAAGCTGAGCGCCACTGTACTTGCAGGCAGCCAGGCACCTTCTTATGTCTGTGTGTGGTTGTCAGACCGCGGCGCAGGGCAGCCGGCAGAATAGAAGCGCCACGTTTCAACATCAATCTTTTAGGTTGACTGTGTCTGTCAGAGCAGGGCGGCCGGCAGCGCACAGAATGTCTATCTGCGCGCAGTGCCAGCGCCCCACGTGTCAGGCAGTGGTGGCGCCTGTTAGGCGATCGCCCCCCTCTGCCTATGCATGTCCCGGCCTGCTAACACCTGCTAAGACTAAGAAGTTGAAGTGTAAATGCTCTAAAACTCCTTGCATCTTACAGACTAAGAGACACAGGCGCTGGAAACAGCAGGTCTGACACTGGCTTGAGCTGCCTCCAGCAAGGGGGGGGGGCATAACCTATGTGACAGGTTCCCTTTAAGTTTGGTACTAAAATGATATACAAATCCCTACCATTGCTGGGACGAAGTTTGGCGCATAGCCCTCTTTCATGTACACTGTCGTATTCTACACTATATTGATTTAGAGCTGGCGTGTCGGCTCCAAGTTTCGTACATGTCACCCAAAGTGTATTACATTTCAGAAGTTTGCATCAAAGTCATTAGACTTAATATTCCCGAGACTGGAAAATCCAGTCTAAACCCTCACGGTGTGACAGCAGCCTGCTTGTTGATGGTTTCCACTTTCCAGTTTTTCCCCTGAATTGCATGGGTGCACATTTCTCGTTATTAATATAAAGGATCTGTGCAGCTCAGATGCTGTAATAAGTCTATTGATATCGGTCCAGTAGACAGATGTGCAGTACAAGGATGAAACCAGGACGTTGCAGCAAGTTAATTGTCTCTGCAATCAGCCGGTTCTGCTCGGCGCAGCTGTGTCAGCTGATTTCCTGCACTGTTGCTTTACAACAAGCAAAAGGAAAGAATAAATCCGTCGCGATCCCCTAAGGCTCGGGAGCTATTTGCTTAGTACATGAACCTCCTCGCCAGGTCTGTGAAGAGAGTGACAGCCGCTCCTGTGCTCTGCATAACAACGACACCAAACTATTGCCCCATTATAGGTCCCAGAGCTGCTGAAGTCTGGTTCTTGCCCCTTTAGGGGTCACAGTGTAATGACCAGTGTGATGATGCATAACAGGAGGAAGGGGGGATCTTTAAAAAATGAATTGAGATATTAAAGGGTTATTCTCACCACATTGATCAGCCTTAAACATTAAGGTAAAGGTGAATAAAGTCTATTACCAAATACATTGCTGTTCTGATTTTGCATATTTTCAAAGTTAGAGCAATTCGTATTCCCTGCTTGTGTACACAAGCTTCTTTAGGTTGCTGACAACGTCTCTCTGCTCTGGCAGTCCTGGGCGGGATGGTAATATCACTTCCTGATGTGTCTTATCAGCAGCACAGAACCTTGTTTATGTTTCCTACTGACAAACTTTAACCCTTTAGAGCTCCTTAATTTTCTGCACTGCTAGAAGCAGCAGAGCTGAAATGTCAGTCACTGCTGTAGAACCACCCAAAGCCTGAATAGGAAGTGTGAGCCTGAAGCTGTAGAATCACCCACAGCCTGAACAGGGAGTAGAAGTCTGAAGCATTAGATTCGCCCACAGCCTGAACAGGGAGTAGGAGCCTGCAGGAGCTATTTTAAATTTATTTCTTATTTTTTTTTTATTTATTTACATATTTATTTATTTATAGAATGTGAAACCCCTACAGCCTGAACAGGGAGTAGGAGCCTGAAGCTGTAGATCTGCACATAGCCAGAACAGGGAATAGGAGCCTGAAGTTGTAGAACTGCCCACAGCCTGACGAGGAAGTGTGAGCCTGAAGCTGCAGAATCATCCACACTCTGAACAGGAAGTGGGAGCCTGAAGCTGTAGAACTGTCCACAGCCTGAACAAGAAGTGGGAGCCTGAAAGCTGTAGAAACTACCACACCGCTGACTAGGAAGTGGGAGCTCCTGAAGTCGTAGAACTGGCCACAGCCTGAACAGGAAGTGGGAGCCTGAAGCTGTAGAACTGTCCACAGCCTGAACAGGAAGTGGGAGTCTGAAGCTGTAGAACCTCCCACAGCCTGAACAGAGAGTGAGAGCCTGAAGCTGTAGAACTGCCTACAACTGTAACAGGAGTGTGAGCCTGAAGCTGTAGAACCACCGACATCCTGAACAGGGAGCGTAAGCCTGAAGCTGGCTGTGGCTCTGTGAAAGGTGAAAAGACCCCTTTAATCCTATGGAGTAATATTGGAGCATGGCTGGGCTGATTTGCTATGCAGGGGTCCAGGAAAGCTGGGTGGCATCTAGTTGTGTCAGAATGTAACGGAGTCCAGGAGGCCGGTTCTGCATATCTCTTTTTTTACATTGGTAGTTTTTGTGTCGCTCCCGGATCATGGCACCCGCCTGGGTGACATATGATTATTAGATAAATTGAGACAAATTATTCAGCTGTAATTGAGATAAATTTAAAATGGAAGCGCTTGTTCTTTTTTTACTTTTAATGATCTTCAGTGGAAAGAGAAACTGTATTTTTGTTCAATAATACGACAAAATTGTCGTAAAGCTGATGCACCCGAATGAAGTGTGATGATTACATATCAGGAGGGAGCCTATTCTGGGGGACCTTAGATTGCCGACAGATGCAAAATAATATACAATGTAATTTCATACTAAGCTTCCTGTGATGAATAGAATGCTACAGCAACAGTGAAGACTGACAGCACGGGCAGTTGGGGGGCAATGTTATCAATGCGTAACACTGGACATGTCATGTCCTTAGGGGGTCTGTGGAGCAGGCGGACCGGACTACCGAAGAGTGAGGGGAAACTCCAAGGATCCTTAGCATGCTGGGCCTGGGCATGGCAGAATCTGGGCTGCTTTTTAAGTGAGAAAGGGCGAGAAAGAGGGGAAGAGAAAGAACAGTCATATGCAGTATGTACAGTCACGCATGTAGAGTTGGCCCCAAGAATCAACTCCACTGGGGGAGTTCCAAGAATCATCTCTGTGGTGGCCCAAGAATAATTCTCTGGTGAACCAGAATCAGTTCATGGTGGCTCCAAGAATCATCCTCCACTGGTGAGGCCTTCAAGAATCAAACACACTGGTCGGCCTCAAGAATCAACTCCACGGGTGGCCACTCCAGAATCAACTCCACTGGTGGGTTGGCCCCAAGAATTCAACTCCACTGGTGGCCCCAAGATCAAACTCCGCTGGTGGAACCCCAAGAATCAGTTCCCACTGGTGAGGCCCCAAGAATCATCTCCATGGTGACAAAAATAATCAGTTCCATGGTTGGACCCCAAGAGTTCAGTCCACTTGTGGACCCCAAAATTCATCTATACTGGTGGGCCAATAATCATCTTCCACTGGTGGGGCTCCCAGAATCATCTCCACTGGTGGGCCCAAGAATCAAATCCACTGGTGGGCCCAAGAATCAAATCCACGGGTGGGCCCAATAATCAACTCCCCTGGTGGGCTCCAAGAATCATCTCCACTGGTGGGCCCAATAATCAAATCCACTGGTTGGCCCAATAATCAAATTCACTGGTGGGCCCAAGAATCCAATCCACTGGTGGGCTCCAAGAATCAACTCACTGGTGGGCCCCAAGTATCAACTCCACTGGTGGACTCCAAGAATCAGTTCCACTGGTGGCCCCAAGAATCATCTCCACTGGTGGCCAAAAGAATCAGTTCCACTGGTGGACCCCAAGAATCATCTCCATGGTGGGCCCAAAAAATATCTCCACTGGTGGTGCCCCCGAATTCAAACTCACTGCGTGGGCCCAAGAATCATTCATGGTGGGCTCCCCGAATCTATCCACTGGTGGCCCAAGAATCAAATCCTCTGTGGGCCCAATAATCAACTCCACTGGTGGGCTCCCAAGAATCATCTCACTGGTGGGCCACTAATCAAATCCACTGGGTTGGGCACAATAATCAATTCACCTGGTGGGCCCAAGAATCCAATCCATGGAGGGGCCAAGAATCATCTCACTGGGTGGGCTCAAGAATCAACTCCAATGGTGGGCCCAAGAATCATCCTCCAACTGGTGGGCTCCAAGAATTCACTCCATGTGGGCCCCACGAATATCTCATGGTGGACCCCAAGGATCATCTCCATGTAGCCAATAATCAATCCATGGGAGCCCATGAATATATCGCTGGTGGTCACCAAGAATCATCTCACTGGTAGCCAATAATCAAAACACTCCACTGGTGAGCCCCAAGAATCATCTCCACTGGTAGCCAAAATATCATCAGATTCCACTGTGGCCCCCAAGAATCAGTCCACTGTGGACCCCAAGAATCAACTCCATGGTGGCCCCAAGAATCAGCTCCACTGGTGGACCCCAAATATCAGTTCCACTGGTGGACCCCAAGAATCAGCTCCACTGGTGGACCCCAAGAGTCAGTTCCACTGGTGGACCCCAAGAATCAGCTCCACTGGTGGACCCCAAGAATCTGTTCCACTGGTGGACCCCAAGAATCAGCTCCACTGTGGCCCCAAGAATCATATCCACTGTGGCCCCAAGAATCAATCCACTGGTGGCCCCCACGAATCATCTCCACTGGTGACCAAAAGAATCAGTTCCACTGGTGGACCCCAAGAGTCAGCTCCACTTGTGGACCCCAAGAATCAGTTCCACTGGTTGCCTTTTGTCAGGTAGATGCCTCCTTTGTTGTTAGGTAGATGCCTCCTTTGTTGTCAGGTAGTGCCCCCTTTGATGGCAGGTAGATGCCCCCGTAGTTGTCAGTTAGTGCCGCCTTTGTTGTCAGGTAGATGCCCCCTTTATTGGCAGGTAGTGCCCCCTTTGTTGTCAGGTAGTTGCCCCCTTTGTTGTCGGGTAGATGCCCCCTTTGTTGTCAGGTAGATGCCCCCTTTGTTGTCAGGTAGATGCCCCCTTTGTTGTCAGGTAGATCCCCCTTTGTAGCCAGGTAGATGCCCCCTTTGTTGTCAGGTAGTGCCCCCTTTGTTGTCAGTAGATGCCCCCTTTGTTGTCAGGTAGATGTACCCTTTGTTGTCAGGTAGTGCCCCCTTTGTTGTCAGGTAGTTGTCCCCTTTGTTGTCAGGTAGTTGCCCCCTTTATTGTCAGGTAGTTGCCCCCTTTGTTTGTCAGGTAGTTGCCTCCTTTGTTGTCAGGTAGATGCCCCCTTTATTGTCAGGTAGTTGCCCCCTTTATTGTCAGGTAGTTGCCCCCTTTGTTGTCAGGTAGTGCCCCCTTTGTTGTCAGGTAGTTGCCCCCTTTGTAGCCAGGTAGAGCCCCCTAGATAGCCAGGTAGAGCCCCCCTATAGCTTAAAAAAATAAAATAATGAAAGCCCCTTACCTCACCGGGCTCCCTGCAGGGCGTCCAGCTCCGGACATCTCCCGGCCGACCGAATCAGCGTCGCAGGGGGAGTGAGTGCAGCCGCGCGTCACTCCCCCAGCGACGCGGATCTGTATTGACACGCCCATCTTGTTGGTGTGCCACGCCCCTTCAAAAAGCCACATCCACTCCACCTAACTGCATAATGGCTTTGGAAGAAAGCCAGGTAGATGCCCCCTCTAGCCAGGTAGTGCCCTTATAGCCAGGTAGTAGCCCCCCATAACCAGGTAGTGCCCCTTACAAGCAGGTAGATGCCCCTTGTAGCTAAGTAGATGCCCCCTTGTAGCCAGGTAGAGCCCCCTCTGTAGCCAAGTAGAGCCCAATTTGTAGCCAGGTAGTGCCCCCATTGTAGCCAGGTAGAGCCCTCTTATAGCCAGGTAGAGCCCCCATTGTAGCCAGGTAGAGCCCCCATTGTAGCCAGGTAGATGCCCCCTTTGTTGTCAGGTAGATGCCCCCTTTGTTGTCAGGTAGAGCCCCCTTTGTTGTCAGGTAGAGCCCCCTTTGTTAGTCAGGTGATGCCCCCGTTGTTAGTCAGGTAGATTCCCCCATTGTTGCCAGGTAGGTGCCCCCTTTGTTGTCAGGTAGATGCCCCCTTTGTTGTCAGATGCCCCCATTGTAGCCAGGTAGATGCCCCATTGTAGTCAGGTAGATGCCCCCTTTGTGGTCAGGTATTGCCCCCCTTTGTTGTCAGGTAGTTGCCCCCTTTGTTGTCAGGTAGTGCCCCCTTTATTGTCAGGTAGTTGCCCCCTTTTTTGTCAGGTAGTTGCCCCCTTTAGTAGCCAGGTAGTTGCCCCCTTTGATAGCCAGGTAGAGCCCCCCTATAGCTAATAAAAATAAAATAATAAAAGCCACTTACCTCACCAGGCTCCCTGCAGCTCCGGACATCTCCCGGCCGATCTCCTCAGCGTCGCAGGGGAGTGAGTGCAGCCGCGCGTCACGCCCCCTGCGTGCTGATCTGTATGTACAGCACACACCGGCCAGCGCTGTACATACAGGGGGAGAAAGGAGGAGGGAGCGATCCCTCCTGCCTCCTCCCTGCACAGCGAGACTCGCCGGACACTGTACAACAGGGGGAAGGGAGGAGGGAACGATCCCCCTGCCCCTCCCTGTACGGCAGCTGCACTGAGCGGCAGCTGCTGACTGACTGTGCGCCACACAAGTCAGTGAGACTCACCGGGCGGTGTGAGCGGCCGCTTCACCCGCCTGTAGGTGCAGCCTGGCGGCGCCAGAGTACTGCACCAGCGCGCTCTGCGCGGTCATTTAAAGAACCCCCGTGCCTGCTGCGGCGGAAGGCTCGCCAACTCTGCCGGGGTGGGGGGTGGGGGGGGGTGGGAGACACCCTTTAGCGGGACCCCCCCGCCAAAAGCGGGAGAGTTGGAATGTATGATAATACCTAACAAATAAGTCAACAAATAATCCACCTATTGATGGAGCAAATACACCAGACGACTCATTGTTACTAAAGAAAACTCCTACAAAACCAAGACCCAAAACTATTACTACTTAAGGATCAAATAATCCTACCAGACCCTGACCAAACGCGGCCACCACATGTGACTATCAGCTGTACACAGGCTCTGATTACATGTACCACCGCCATACAGGGACCATATAGTGGTAGATACTAGTTGTATGTAGACGCTCAGGAGAAATATAAGGGATTACACTGCAGTTACATTTAGTGACTCACAGGAGACGCCTCTGAAGAGTTGTTCTCTTTCTCTTCTTCTCCATCTGTCCCAGGCGCCATGACTTCTTCGCCCGGCCACGACTCTTCACTGTAGAATGTACAAAACAAACATTTTAGACTCCTCACTGTATCAGCAATTCTCTACAAATTCCTATCTCTATACAAACTCCCCATCTATAGTGCCCCAAATGGTAATAATTTGTGCCCCAAACGGCTATGGGGCTCCCATTTGTGCACCAAGTTTTAGTCTTGTTTTGTAAACCAATATAGGAAGTAGTGAAATTCCCTGAGACAGTATGTAGGTACACCCTCAAACTAGGTAAGCAGTCCTCAGGTAGGTAAAGTTATAGGTCCCCCAAAAGGTAGGTATCTCGGTCCCGTATTAAGTAGAAAGGTAAATAGGCCTCAGAATAGAAATATAAGTAGAAATATAGATTCCTATTATGCAGTTATATAGTCCCCTTGTAGGTAAATATTTGCCCTCTGTAGCCAGTTGGTATCCCACTTTAGCCAAGTAGTTGTCCCCCTGTAGCCAGTTATTAGCCCCTGTAGCCTGGTTATTAGCCCCCCTGTTGCCAGGCTATTAGCCCCCTGTAGCCAGGCTATTAGCCCCTATAGCCAAGTTATTAGCCCCCTGTAGCCAGGTAACTATCCCCCCCCCCATAGCCAGTAATATGCCCCCCATAGCCGGTAATATGCCCCCCCCATAGCCAGTAATAAGCCCCCCATAGCCGGTAATATGCCCCCCATAGCCAGTAATATGCCCCCATACAGGGCCTTTCCTAGGGGCGGGCAGTGCGGGAGGATCGCCCGGAGGATCGCCCCTGACTCTGCGCGACTGTTTTATAACATCGCGCAGAGCCACACCCTGCAGGGAGGAGGCGGGACGGATTCTTTCCCCCTCCTGCCTCCTCCCCTGTATGTACGGGGCCCCGGCAAATTTACCGCGCCCCCTGTGACGCTCGATCTCTTCGGCTGGCAGCTCTGCCGCCGAGGAGATACCTGGGAGCTGCGTGCAGCGTAAGCACGTGATGACGTCACGCTCTTACACCACTCAGCAGCTCCAGCTCCGGGAAAAACGCGCTGGACTGAGGTGATACTATTTTGTTATTTTATAATTACCTACAGGGGGCATCACTTGCTACAAGGGAGCATCAACAGGCTACATGGGGGGCCCGCACTGGCTACATGGGGGGCAACACTGGCTACAAGAGGGGGCATCACTGGCTACAAGAGGGGGCATCACTGGCTACAAGAGGGGGCATCACTGGCTATAAGAGGGGCATCAATGGCTACAAGAGGGGCATCAATGGCTACAAGAGGGGGCATTACTGGCTACAAGAGGGGGCATTACTGGCTAAAGAGGGGGCATCACTGGCTATAAAGGGGGCATCACTGGCTACAAGGGGGCATCACTGGCTACAAGAGGGCATCTACTGGCTACAAGGGGCATCACCGGCACAGGGGGCATCTACTTGGCTACAGGGGGCATCTACTGGCTATAGGGGGTATCTACTGGCTACAATGGGAGCATCTACTAGCTACAGGAAGCATCTACTGGCTACAAGGGGGCATCTACTGGCTACCCGGGGGGTATCTACTGGCTATAAGGGGACATCACTGGCTAAAAAGGGGGCATCATTGGCTACAGGGGGCATCAACTGGCTACAAGGGGGCATCATTGGCTACAAGGGGGGGGCATCAAATGGGTACAAAGGGGCATCATTGGCTACAGGGGGGGCATCAAAATGGCTACAGGGGCTACTACGTGGCTAAAAGGGGGCATATTAACATGGCTACCATAAAGAGGTTGCTTAAAAGATGGGGAGTTTGTATAAGAATAGGAATTGGTATAAGTGCTGATAAATTGAGGGGTTCTTAAAGATATTTGTTTTGTAAATTTTACAGTGAAGAGTCGGGAGTAGTCGTCCATGGCTCTGGGACAGATGGAGAAGAAGAGAAAGAGAACAACTCTTCAGAGACGTCTCCTGTGAGTCCCCTACATATAACTTTTACTGTAATCATTTATATGTCTGCAGAGCCTGTGTACAGCTGGTATCCCACCCCCGTATGGTCACTGTATGCAGGAATATTGGTTGTAGTATAATGGTTTGTATTCCCGTAATGGTCAGTTTGTATTATTCAGTCACTATATGGTGGTGAATATGTGGTCATGGTGTGGTGGGATTATTCGGTCACTGTGTGTTGGTGATATGTGGTCTTAGTGGTGTTTGGATTCTGGTTTTGTGTAGCGGTGTTATTTGGTAACTGTATGACTATTATTTAGTAGTTTTATATGTAGCAGACTGTGGTAAAGCTTTTTATATTTTTGGCTTTGGTATATGGTGAAGCACTGTGTCGCATTGTGGTGCATTATGTTACCGGGGGGGAGAGGGGGGCGAAATTTCTACACATCACCCTGAGTGAAATTTAACCTAGGAACGGCCCTGCCCCCATAGCTGGTAATATGCCCCCATAGCTGGTAATAAGTCCCTCATAGCCAGTAATAAGCCCCCCATAGCCGGTAATATGCCCCGATAGCCGGTAATATGCCCCCCATAGCCAGTAATAAGCCCCCCATAGCCGGTAATATGCCCCCCATAGCCGGTAATATGCCCCCATAGCTGGTAATAAGCCCCCCATATCCGGTAATATGCCCCCATAGCTGGTAATAAGCCCCTCATAGCCAGTAATAAGCCCCCTATAGCCGGTACTAAGCCCCCCATAGCCAGTAATATGCCCCCATAGCCGGTAATATGCCCCCATAGCTGGTAATAAGCCCCTCATAGCAAGTAATAAGCCCCCCATAGCCATTAATATGCCCCCCATAGCCATTAATATGTCCCCCTTACCTATTAGAAATAAAATAAAAAAAACCTACTCCACGCGTCCTGGAGCTGGAGAACGGTGTAAGCGTCGTGATGTCATCACGCTGCTTACGCCGTCACGCGGGGCCCGGGATATCAGCTGGCAGCTTAGCAGATCCCAGCGTCGCAGGGGGGTGATGAAAGCGATGCGTCACGCCCCCTGCGACCCTGCTTGTATGTACAGCACTTCCGAGCGCTTTATATACAAGGGAGAAAGCAGGACGGTAACGATCCATCCTGCCTCCTCCCCTGACTCGACTGCGCGCCGGTGTGAAATAGCCGCGCAGTTAGAGAGATCGGCGGGCGCCGCCCGCACTGAGGAGCCGCTCCAAGCCACGGCAGCGCCTGTAGCCGCAGACATTCTTGACACAGGCAGATTTAATCCAGTGTTATGCTATAATGACAATACATTCCACTTTATACTATGTGACACTACGTCCACGGATCTATGTCTGACACTACAGTACTCTGTTGCTATGTTGACAATACAGTCCTCTGTATGATATGACACTAACAGTCCTCTGTAGCTATGTGACACTACAGTCATTTTTGTATACATGTGACACTACAGTCCTCTGTAATGCAATGTGGACACTACAGTCCTTTGAATACTATGTGACCCCTACAGTCCTCTGTATCCTATGTGATACTACAGTACTCCTATACTATAGTGAACACTACAGTACTCTGTATGCGTATAGACACTACATCCTCTGTATGATATGAACACTACAGTCCTCTGTATACTTTGTACACTACAGTCCTCTGTATCCTATGTGACACTACAGTCCACTGTATACTATGTGACACTACAGTCCTTTGTATACTATGTGACACTACAGTCCTCTGAATGCTATGTGACACTACAGTCCTCTCTAATACTTGACCCTGAAGCCAGCCGCCTATTCCTCGTTGCAACTTGATCCAAAAGAAAAACCTCGCTCCCCCCCCCTCCCTGCATCACCAATAAAGGACACAGAGACCTAGGCTTGGATAAATTTGGCCACAGCAGCCATTTTATTAACAATACAAACATAAACAGGTCATAGAAAAGCGTATGAGTATCCAGACCCATACCCCAGAAACCCAGCAACCAATTGGGCTGAGGTCCTTGTGAGCCCAGATTCAAAGTCCTACAGTGGCCTGGCGAACCATCCACCTTTTTCCACGTCCTTGCCCCCAGCCGTCAAACCCCCGGCTTCAGGCACAGACCATCTCAGACGGCGTATATTCCTCCATAACCTGCTCCCAGAGGCTGATGCCCTGCGGACCAAACCTTCTCAGGCGTTCCATCACCAATTTTGGAGACAAGCATAGCTGACCTCCCACAACTACCATATCACCGACTCCAAGACCCCAACCCGCCATTCCACTGCGACATTCTTCACAAAATTGCCATTCCACACTCCAGATAAAAGATCCTTCGTGACCTCAAACCGTCCCCAAAACCCCCCCCCCCCCTCTACCATAGGGCGGGAGGGTGGGACAGCATCACTTGGTTCTCGTCCCTGCGCAATTGAGCCCGCTCAGGCGCGAGTGCCGTTTTATAAGTCGGGCGCCGTCCCCGCACGCCGCGCTTGGCTCCTCCCCTCACGTTCCCCTCACTGTCCTCGCCGGTCCATGAGGGGCCTCCCCTTAAAGGGGGCTTGCGCCCCCCATGTCCGGCCCGATTTTTTTTTTTGTTGCATTGACCCTGAGCACGCCTATTCCTCGTTGCCACTTGACCAAAGATAACCTCGCCTCCCCCCCCTCCCTGCATCACCAATAGAAGACACAGAGAGCCAAGGGCTTGGATAAAATTGGCCACAGCAGCCCATGTTTATTAACAAATACAAACAAAAACATTCATAAAAGACGAATGAGTATCCCATACCCATACGCCCGAAACCCAGCCAACCAATTGGGGCTGAGGTCCTGATCCCCGATGCAAAGTCCTAACCGGGCCTGGCGAACCATCCACTTTTCCACGGCCCTTGCCCCCAGCCGTCAAACCCCCGGCTTCAGGCAACCCTAAGCATCTCCAACGGCTATTTCCTCCAAAAGCCTTCTCCCAAGCCGATGCCCCTGCGGAGCCAAAACCTTCGCAGCTTCCATCACCAATTTTGGAGACAAGCAGAGCCTGACTCCCCCACCTAACATTCACCGACTCCAAGGACCCCAAACCCGCCACAGCTAGCGACCATGACACCTCATGATCGCGAAGCCACCCACAGCCCCAAAGCTCTCTCCAAACCTTCCTAATGCCCAAATAGACCACAAGTCCATGCCAACGCATTTAAATGACACCATCTGTCCGCCATAAATCCCCGCCTCTAATTCACAGCTCCTATGCCTTATGACAAAACCCCATTCCTGGCCACAAAGAACCCGCCACCCCCCCTTTTAAAATTTTTTTTATCCTCTTTTTTTTTAAATCCCACCACCGACCCGCTTTTTCCTCCAGGCCCCCCCCCTTACGCACAATATCCGACCAAAAAAATCCCCAAATTCCCGGGAAAAATAAACCCAAAATCTGAGGATTACATAGCGCATATCCCAATTTTTAACTCTCAAAAGGGGGAAAAACCAACCCGAGATCTTTTCCCCCCCCAAACAGTAAAAAAACCAATCCGGGGGGGGCCTACCCCAATTTGAATTTTTTTAAAAAAATCCGGGGAAAGACCTTTTTCCCCCTCTCGGAGGCCCCCTTTCCCCGACCCCCCACCGAACTACCCCCACCCCTTCAGGAATTCCCATTAAACCCCCCACTAGGCCCGAAGCCGCCCCCGTTTCCGCTCCCCCCAGTGAACAAAAAGAGTTCCCATTAAACCCCCGGAAAACCCGCGCCCTGCAATAAAGAATAAAAAAAAACCACCACCAAAAAGGGGCCGAGGCAAACCGAGCCCCAAAACCAAAACCCCACCTAAAAAACCAAATCCCTTTCCCCTCCCCCCTCTCCCAAAACCACCCCCCTTTTTGCGAAAAAATGCGGCCCCGAATATAGCTTTTTATAGCGCCCCGACTCCCATCTCCCTTTTTTTTTAAACCATTTTTTCGGGGTCCAATCCCCAATCCTGCACCTCCTTTTCACCCCTTTTTCTAAACGAGGGGGGACAAACCTGAGATGGTTTCCCAACCAACCCCCCCCAGAAAAACGGGGGAAAAAAACCGTTTGTGAATTAAAACGGGGGCAGAAACGGGCCGTTTTCCATCCCAAAAGCAGGGGGCCCCCGGGCCCCCCCAAACCCGACCTGCAACCTCCTAAAACCCCCCAAAAAACACGAAAACGGGCCCCACTTTTTTCCGCCCCCACAACCTCCCCCCCAATTTCAAAAAATTTTACCCCTACCCAAACTGGTCCCCCCCCTTTGAAACCTTTTTCTAACCCACAACCAGACTCCCCCCCCCGCCAGGACACAAACCTCCGCCCCCAAACCCCCCCACCACCTTTTTTTTCTCGGACAGACCAATTTCCCCCATCTTTAAGGGCCCAAAAAAGGCTATGAAAAAGCCAAGCCCGGAAAAAAACAAACCGCTTCAAAAAACCGACTTTGCAAACTTCCCCCAAACCGTCCCCCCAAAACCTCTCCAACAGTGAAAAAAAACCCGGCCCACCCTCAAACCCTGCCCCCCCCCCCTAAAAACCTTTTTTTAAAGGGTTTGAACTACCCCCCAAAAAAACCTTGGTTTCCCCCCATCATCCCCCCCTGGCCTTAAACCCAACCCAAATCCTGGTTTTTTAAAACCCGAAACCCCCCCCCGAGCAAGACCAACCCTCGTTTTCCCGCAGCTGTCCAAAAAAATAAA
>JAODAL010059771.1:0-21282 GCA_025379985.1 Phyllomedusa bahiana
ATACAGTACCATGTAAGTTTAAGTAACAAAACCGGATATGGGTTTATGCTCTGGAGCCCCAGTCATACACAACCCTTTGGTGACCAAACCTCACCTCCCCTGCTTACAGAACTTACGTCTCCACCAAATTCCCTGCCATCAGGAACCAGAGCTCTTCCTATTCAGTGTCCTCACATTTGATTATAAAATATGACATTATTGGTATATAATGCGTTTTATGCTTTTAATGTCCAACCAAATATAACTCATTTAGCCCTGAACAAAAGGTATCGCCTGAATTCTTCACTTCTTGCTATACTCTATGGCTAACACGTACAAGACATTATACTAACTAGCAATTTTCGAAGAAACCACAATGGTACCGCTCCAAGAATGGAATGTGAAAAACCGCTTAATAAACTTGCCACACAACTCAACAGCGAGCATCTTCTTCTTAACAAAATGCAAAAAGGAAAGGACACTCATCCAAAAGGCTTCACCTGCATTAAACCCGACCCGGCACACCTATACAACAGCTATATGCAAACATACGATGTCATTCAACATCTGAAAAGCGTGCAACTACATGCTAACATAATGTCCTATAACAACAAGAAAAAACACAGGAGGAGATACAGGGCCCTAAAGTCAACTCTCATATAGAATGAACACGAGAAATGAAGGCCAAATCCACAACATTACTCTTACCAGAATCTGCAACATGCTTATCAAGTCAACAAGAAGAAAAAAGCTCCAGATGACCTGAGACACAAAAGGCCCGCACTTATTACAACCACAACGCACCAGCCCTAGCTCCGACTACACCTTTGTTGTGAACCTTTTCCTCATATGAGCCAAACTAAACAACTGAAATTGGTTTGGTTCTCTCCAAAGACTCTCTCCTTCTCTCCCCTCAGCTACACACTGACCATTTCAAACTCCCTGCAAACGTCATGGAGGAGTTTTTCCAGAAAAATAAGAACTAGGGAATACTTCTATGACAAAGACCTTCCATCAGCAGCGACACTCCTGAGAAACAGCCCATAAGAACCCACCAAAAATCAACCTGGGACCCCACGGCCTGAATAAAAGCAGCACTGGATAAATACATTGACTGTTTTCAGAAGCAAGTAAATCATCTGAGATCTTTGCGGGGAATAGTAAAGAAAAGCAGGTGCACAACCTAACCCAGCAGGAACAGAAGTCATACGCTTCACTGAAAAGAAAATCAGGACTTAATAATAAAACCAGCTGACCAAAGGGGCGCAATAGTCATTAATGAAACCACTGACTATATCCAGGACGCAAAAAGGGCAGCTGCCAACCCCGTCCATTACCCAAAACTTATCAGTGATCCCACAGAGACCTATATGAATTACAATCTAAAGAAATATGATCAAGCAAGTTTCCAACTCAGGTCCAGATGCAGGTAGAGGGCCATCCAGCGGATCCAGGCCGGGCTGCTTCTACATGCTCCTCCAAGATCCACTAAAAGATGGCAATCCTCTGGAGACCCATCATTTCTGGTATGGAGGCTCTGACAGAGAATATCTCAAGTTGGTGGAAAATCTCCTAAAAACCCCTGTTCAGAGAATACTCCTAGTTACATGCAAGACACCTCTCGGATCTTCTTAACAAATCAATGCCCTCGGATCCACTTCCTGAGGCGAGCACCATTTTGGCAACCATGGATGTAGAATACTTGTCATACAAACATACCCCACAGGATGGAGTTTGGCAGCATGTCGGACGCACCTGAGAAACTACAAACTTCCCAACAAAACCAGTCTAACACAGCTCGCATACAGTTCAACTCAAGACCACAAGCTATTTCTAAATTTGTGAGAGTACACTATATCTACAGCGTCAATCTGCGAACTCAATGGGTGCCAGATCTAGTGCGCCCCAGTATGCAAACCTCTTTTATGGCTGAACTGGAAGGAGCGTATCTATCACTTGCACCACCAAACCCATGATGTACCTCGCGTACATCGATGATTATAATTTTTCATCCTGGACTGCGGGCGAGGAGGCCCTAATTCAATTCCATAATTGACTTCAATAACTTCCACCCCACCATCAACCTCAACTATACCTATTCAGAGAGCATAAATCCACTTTCTGATACTACAGATACACATCAAAGAGCACCGGCTACTCACATTCAGTGTGACCACAAACCCACAGACGAGAACGGCCTACCTCAGGAATGACTGCTATCCCACCCCTAAACACACAAAGCAATACATTATATCAGCCAGCTATACGGTAACATCATCGTATTTGGCTCTGACAAGGACAGACCTGGACAATACTCCTCCTGGATCATTAGACAAAATTCTCCAATAATGGGATACAGGCCAAAAGTGACAGGAAGCAAATCAGCAAGCGGTCCGCCCTAAACAGAGACAGTTATTTCCATACAAAGAACACCCATAAGAGAAGAACGATTGCCCCTAGTTGTAACCTATAATCCCTCAGCTCGGAGATCCTACGAAGGATTCCAAGGAACTTCAACCTAGTGCTACACAAAGTGACAACAGACTCAAGACAAATTCCCATCCCCCTCTCCTTTCCTTTCGGCAACCACCAAGCCTGCAGCATATATTGTCCGGAGTGCCCTGAAGCCCCAACTGAAAATGGCCCTCACACCTGCCTGCAGACAGGTGCAAGACTCTGCCAGTCACATAGCACAACTGCCTGACAGTGTACCTGTCCCACAATCCCAACATGTGCACTAGAAATTCTAGGAGCGACATTTTCCTGCAGGCTAGCAATGTGTTTTATCCTGATCATGTGTGTGCAATGTCCCACCACAGACTCCTCTATGTGGGGGAAACAGGCAGAGACTCAGCCATGCGATGAACCTCCCACAGATTCACTATTATAACACCAGGAACCTGATCTTCCAGTGGCACAAACACTTCTCCCAGAAAGATGACCATCTTGGATTGTAAGATCTGAAATTTATGATTTTCAATGAAGACACTTTTAAGACGCAGAGGGAGAGAAGGAATGAGACTTTAAATTATGAGCAAAGAATTCAGACTCTGCAAAATGGCTAAATATTCTATGCCAGCTATATTTCAAACTATGTGTGAAACTGGATGCCACAAATTGCAACCTGATGGAGTCTGCGAGAATAAGACCACAGATTTACTTACCCCCTCCGTCATGCCTCACAAGTGTCCAGATAGTTGATGGTCTTGAACCGGGTTGTAGAATACTTCTCTACTTTATTGTCATTTTTGTCTCTATTTATTTAAAGAATTCTAGGACCCTTGAATTGGTCCATGTCTTTTGAGTGTATCTAAAAACATGTCTGTGAATTTTCAATTTCTTGTATAACATCTTCCAGTCTGAAGAACGGGAGCGCTGAGTTCTCTCGAAAGCTCACCATCAATAACTCAGTTTAGTCCTGAAAAAGGATCGCCTGATTTCTACACTCTTGTCCAACAGAGAAGAGACTCAGAGAAAGAAGAAAGAGTAAGGAAAGTAACAAGAATTACAGAGAAAGTGCAGAAAAGAAAAGAACAGGAAAAAAAGGAGGAGGAAGAGAACAAAAAGGGTAAGTAAAGACCAGTAAATAATGAGCAATTATATATAAATGCTGATACATGTTTATATACACCTGATTGACTACACATTTATTCTAATTAGAACTGTAACTTATATTTAACTATGATTTTGTCTTTTGGATTGTCTGTAGACAAAGAAGGAGTATGGTGGAAGCAATTTTGCAAAGGAGCCACAAAAAGAAATGTAAGTGACCAGCAGACAATATACCATCATATTTCTGTGGCCCTGTTACTATGATTTAGTTATACTAATTGCTGTAAAATAATATTTCTATCTCATCACATTGTATTTTATCCATCAGCAATAACAAGGATAAGAAGAGCCACCCATCCAGGCAAAGTATTAAGGGTTGTGATTCTATAACAAGCCTCCTATACTGGGTTTCAGTCATTTCCACATTACTTGTTATGGGGGCCAATACATCTTTGAGATGTGATGGCGGTGGGTTGTTCATGAATGGTACTCCCTGTTATGTTGGGTTACATCTGGGGTCCTCTGCGGCTGGTAGCTCTCATTCTGGTAGATTCTTGTGTCTGTCTTATCATGGACACTTATTGATGTTACAATCCATTGTCATCTACTCCACTGTCCCGCTTACACCACCATCCTTGTCTTCCTTATGATCTCCCTCACACTTGTGGTTTTTTGTTTTCCTTAGAATTTCCTCAGGCTATTCGCCTGCACGACCAACACCTTGGAGTAAGCATTGATTATCCAAGGGCAGGAATCGGGTATTGAATTGACTGGTGTTTTTGAGAATTTGTTGCCATCTTCTATATCTTTACATCACATCAGATACAAATAATCTCTATCAATGGATGTTTTATGGAGATCATTAGTGTTTTACAAATGCTTAACATCACCTGTTCTCTGTTTTTATGATTTTTAAGATTATTTTATATCATATGGAAGAAAAGAAAACCCCAGAGCTGCCTGAAACAATTGTTTTACCTGTTTTTTGGTTTTTTTGGGATTTAATAATAAATACAATTTTCACAGTGACTTAGTTTTATGTTTATTTATATATTGGGGTCCTTGAGTTGAAGGTGTTATTATCTCATGACAGGCATAAAGTAAGAAGTAATTATTCTGAATCCCTTGTTATTATGTAAGTTTATTCTACTGACCAAGACATGAACAGTCCGTAAAATATTAAAGGCAGGTTATTCTACTAACATTTTTTTAAAGTGGATAGAATATCCAAAATAAAATCCAGAAAATCACATTGTTATTAAATTAAAATAAATCAATTTAATTGCATTTTGCAGTGACATAAATAAGTATTTGATCCCCTCTGGAAAAATACAAAATTAAGAACTTAATACATTGATTGGCAAAAACTCTTGTGAATCACAGCATCAGACCTTTTTTTGTAGTTGATGAAGAGTTGTGCGCACGATGTCAGGAGGAGTTTTGGTCCAACTCTCTTTGCAGATCCACCACTAAGATCATTAGATTTTGAAGCTTCCCTGGCAACTCAGAGCTTCAATTCCCTCCATAAGTTTTTCACATGGATAAAAGGTCTGGAAGACTGGCTATGCCACTCCATGTCCTCTAATGTGAGCTTCTTTTCACACACAGCCACTCCTTTGTTGCCTTTGCTGTCATGTCTTGGGTCATGTCTTGAGCTGGAAGACCCAGGCACGACACCTATTTTTAATGACTCCCTGGCTGAGGGAAGGAGGTGTCAGCTCAGGATTTTATGGTACATAAACATCCTTCTCCCATTAGATGCGGTTGAATAGTCCTGTTATAAACAAAGAATGAAATAGTGTAGCTCACCACTAGATGTTGCTCAATGTCCTTCGAAAAGTAGGTCACTGTCGCCCATCAGCAGAGAAATTATGTCACATAATCTCCAAAAAAAATTTGGGAATCTCGCAAGAGAAACATAGAGTGACCTTTTATGATCACTATATCTTACTATTTTGCCATCTAGTGCCAACTTAAACTCTATCATTCTCTATCTGTTAAACACTAAAACGTAACTTTTATTATAGCTAACTCTTACCTCTTAACCTCTATAACACACTATTTAAAAACCTGATCTCTAACCTCATCATTTAACCCTTTTTGTCTTCTGAAAGAGGGAATAACTCCCGTTTTCTATTCTCAAGTCTAGGTGGAACCCCATACTAACAGGGGAGCGCTTTTATATCTATTAGCAAAGTACCAACAAGCTGAGCCAACTACTTGGGCAGTCGTCCCTAATCTCAAAGACACAGAACAAATAAGGCCCCCACTTGTGACACCGTCTGCCAGCAAAGTTGATCACTTGAGACAGAGGTGTTAGATCACAAATTTAAAATGGTCATATCTAGACCTCGCGACATGTTTCGCCCAGCATAACCTGGCTTATCAAGGGTTTAGAGGTCCGATCAACATGTGGTCTGAGCACACTATTCCTTTTTAATCATGTTAAGGTAAACACCCGTTCAGATTGCTCACCAATTAGCCGTACAGAGAATCCACATAAAACCCACTCCCCTTCCGCCCGTCACACTCATAACATGTCCTGCTAAAGCTGCCACCATGCGTCTCATGAGCCAACAACCTTCAGTCAAATTCGCCATATCCATAACGGGCTTGCGCCCTTCTTACCGTACTGCCCGTGCCAATCACTGTACCAACAAACACCTCAGCCCTGACTGTGATGGGCTTCCGTCTTACTTCTCTCATATTATTGCAACTGCGTGGCTCACCAAGAATGAATTAAGCAGACTGAGTGGTGGTCACAATTAACAACACACTGCCATCTTTAATCAATTCCCATAACCCCATTCTCTCAATATCTTATATGCATATCATTGGGAATATAAACTCCACTGTACAATAAACCACTGTATATGAACTTCCCATCAAGCAACTTTCTCCTATATATGTAATATGCATATTCCATTCCAATAAGCTGCAGGCCCCATTAAATCCATGTTCCACTGCATTGTATAGTATTGTCCTCAAAGACTATATTCATCAAACCACTTCTCTCATTCACATGTAATATTATACTCTTTTTAATAATACTGTAAGCTCATGGCGTAGAGCCCACCCTCCCTCCCACAGTTTGACCATGCACAAGTTCCCCATTGAAGATTCGCTCCTACGCTCACAGCCACCACTCAATCCACCACGCCACCAATTGGGAAGAAGGCAAGAACCTCCAGCATCCTCAAACTCCACCCGCATCCAGCCGCATACCGCTTTGCACGTAAGACAGCGCCGACAAGCATAAACACATAAATCTCCGGACATACATGAGCACATACATGAATAGTCCTTTGCAACAGCAATATACATGCAGCCCTAATTTGTTCTAAATCTAGAAATCGTGGCCTAACATGTCAATATCTGTCATCATTACAGGCCCCAGGGACAATGAGGAAAAACGTAGAGGCAAAAGGGGGAGAGGAGAGGGGAGGAGGAGGAAGGGCGCAGGGAGATGAAGAGGAGTGATAAGAAGAAAAAAACAATAAAAAAAAAAAAACAAAACACATATAATGAATTCTGAGCTTCCATGAGTCATATATTCAACTGTGGCTATCATCTCACATTGAAACCGTCACTTAATCACATAATCATGTCTTATCCGTTCAAAATATTATATAGGGAATCAGCAAGGATCAACATACAACAAATGGTTTTAATAAAAAAAGCAATAATAAATTCAAATATTTGAAATATTTCACATTAGTGTTGAGTTAGAATGAAATTTTAATATTAAGAAATCAAGAAATAAAGTACCAAAAGAAATAATAAAAATCCACATCAAGTAATCCAGCTAACTAATATTCCTAAAAATAAACCCTATCTAAACGATAAACATGAACTAATAGAATATCCATACTAAATAAGCCGAAAATTGAAAAGCCCTTCATTTAGGCCTTTAGGTTTTCAATGTATTGAGTCTGATGATAACCATCTTGCCTTCTTCCTGCAACAAAACTACATCCAAATCGCCCTTATTCTTTCACCACTAGCTATTTCACACATATAACCAAAAATTTTAGCACAATATTTCGCCTTTAAATGTACTTCCAAAATGTGTCTTGCTAGGGGATTGTCACCTCTTAGTTTTAATAGTACTCAGATGCTTCCGAGATCCTAAGCGAACTCGAAACTCCTGTACTGTTTTTCCACATTAGATCTTGGGGCATGTGACACTTGGCTCCATAAATTCACCCTTCATGTTTTACAATTGATGATTGTCCTATCCAAATCTTCTCTTATCATGGGATAAACAAAGATCTTAGTTTCATATAAATGACAGAAAGAACAATCTGCCATGAAAGCGGGGATATGAGCCTACACCGGAGACTGTAACCATGTTTTTTGACCTTCTCCCTCAAATGACTATGTACAAATATCATCTCCAAAGATTTCATCCTCTTCTATAAAGTGACACTAGGGTATTTATAAAATTCACCTCAGAGAAATACTGGATCTGCCTTCAGGAACTGTGCCCATGTCTTCTCTAAGTAATAGCTCTCAATTCATTAGCTTCTTATCATCAAAGGTACCTATACAAAAATTTAAGAGTTTAGATATAATAAAGTTACGTTTTAGTGTTTACAGATAGAGAACTGATAGAGTCTTAAGTTTGCCTATGGCAAAAAATAGTAAATAAATTGACTTAGTCAGAGAAACACCCCAAAAACATGTTCTACCACCTCCATACCTTGACTAGTAGGGATGGTGTTCTTTGGTTTCATAGGCAGCATTTCCTTCACACCAAACATACGAGTAGTAGGTTAATCCAAAGGAGCAAATTTTTTGTCTCATCTTGACCACAGCACCGTCTACCAAATCACTCACAGAATCATCCGAGATGTTCATTCTGGCAATCTTCAGACAGAGCCTGGATTATTGATTCATGTGTGCCACTTGGAACAAGGGACCTTTGCAGCTCTTCAGGATTTTAAACCATTACGCATAATACCACCATATCATGACACCACATATCACCACTGCCATAGTGACTGAATAATACCACAAAACCAAAGAATCACAATATTCACCAGCCACATATGACTGAATAATACCACCACATACCACCACATTATTGGCGTATGAATATACCATCACATATCACCACCCAACAGTGAATTGAATAATACCAGACAACTTCATCAACCACCACAGATGAGAGCAATCAATAATACGCACAACACCATGACCACGATATTACCACCACACATAGTGACTGAATAATCCAAACCATACATGGGTTCCTGCGAATATAAACTATTACACTTTTCCCGAATATTAGGAGTTATGCTTACATGGTATCTCGCCCTAGTGAAGAATCCTTACCCATTTCAGCTCCCAATTTATTAAAGAAAACCTTAGTAATTTATTTGTAGGTAATTGGACGATGGAAAATAAAACAAATTTCTGTTTATAATTTCCACGATTACGGTCAAATAAAAGACCTGTTAAAAGGGTATACAATGCTTAAAGTGGGGTGTTCCCCACCACAGACTTTGTATGGCTTATTTGATAATCACTAATGTGGTGGTGATAGTTATCAGGTGTGACGGTATTATCAGTTAAAATGTGTGGGGAAAAAGAGGCGGATATTATTCACAAGTCACTATATGTTGTTGTGAATTGTGGAGTTATTATTCACCTGGTGTGGTGAATTAATTTGGTTCATGGTTTGGAGTGTAATTTATTTAGCACTGATTTAGTAGGTAGTGATGTAAAAAGTGTTCAAATGATGTAGGAGGATATCATTCCCAACACTAGGAGACCAAACCGTCTGTTTGGGGAACGAGACCTTCAAAAGTGTGTCTCAGTAAAAGCAGAGCCGTGAACTTGTCAAACGACTCTCCATTCTGTTCTAGGTAGAGATCCCCGTACGGGTGATGCTGTGTTTGGCTCTAACTTCAGATATTCCCATAAGAACAGAGTACAAAGAGGTGAGATACCTCAACCCAGGGCCGTTCATCAGAAATGTCAGCAGGCCCCATACAGGTGAAGCCTCTTGGGCCCCCCCCCCATGTCAACACTCAGCCCTCATGCCACCCCATCGCCCCGCCCCCCACATGCAACCGCCGCCCTCTGCCATCACGCCCATCGGTCCCGCCCCCATCAACCCCGCCCTCTGCCAACCCCATCGCCCCGTCCTCACTCACACACAGCCCCCCCCCCCAAAGCCTCACACACACACAGGCCTACCCCCACAGCCTTCTACACACACACTAGGCCTTCCCCCACGCTCACACGCACACTGGCTCCCCCACCTCACACGCAAACAGACCTTCCCCCCAGCCTCACAATGCACACCCAGGCCTCCCCCAGTCCATCTACACAACCACACAGGCCTCCCCCATCCACCTCACACACACACAGGCCTCCCCAGGACCCTCCCCTCACACCAAATCGCACGACAGGCCTCCCCCAGCCCTCACAACACGACACAGCCCATCCCCCACAGCTCACACAACAGGCCCCTCCCCAGCCTCACACACACACAGGCCCTCCCCCACAGCCTCACACACAACACAGCCAGGCCTCCCCGCCTCAGCCTCACACACTACACATTACAGGCCTATCCCCCCACTATCCACACACAACACTAGGCCCTTCCCCCACCTCACACGAACACAGAGCCTCCCCCCAGCCTCAACACTACATCAACCCTCACCCACACCTCACACAGCACAGGCCTCCCCTCACAAAGCCTCACACACATCCCAGGTCTCCCCCAGCCTCACAACACTGAAGAAGGCTCAACCTCCACAGCCTCACAAGCCACCACAGCCTAGATCCCACATCCCCTCACACACACGAGCCATCCCCCACAGCGCTCACACACAACAGGCTCTCCCTTACAGTCTCACACTTCACAGGCCCCCGACATCACAGCCTCACACACAGGCCCATACCCCCACAGCCCTCACACACACAGGATCCCATCCTCCCTCACACACACACAGGCCTCCCACAAAATGCCTCGCACACACCACAGGCCTCCCCCACAGCCTCACACACACGCAGGCCTCCCCCAGCCTCACACGCACACCGATAGCCCTTCCACAGGCCTCACACAGGCCTGTCCCAACAGCGCCTCACACACAGGCCTCTCCCACAGCCTCTACACACACACACAGAGCCTCCCCACAGCCACACACACACAGAGCCTCCCCGACAGCCTCACACACAGGCCTCCCCCACAGCCTCACACGCACACAGGCCTCCCCCAGCCTCACACACACACAGGCCTCACCCAGTCTCACACACAGGCCTCCCCCAGCCTCACACACACACAGGCCTGCCCCCATCCACACACACAGGTATCAGGCCTCCCCCAGCGCTCACACACACACATGCCTCACCCCACCCGTCTGGGTGGGGGGGTGGTGAAGGCACTGGGGCAGAGGTATACTTCACTGGGGCCCATTAAAGCAGAACCACATTTACCTCAGAGGTGAGTGAAGGAGGGTCCGCGCTCCTTTACTTACTACAGCTGCAGCAGCGTCTCTCACCCATACATGTCAACTTTTGAAAGGAAAAAAGCAGGAGATTTGATGGCGCCGTTCATAGCAAGCCGCGGCAAAAATTTGCATATCCACGCCCATCTTGCATGTAAGCCATGCCCCCTTCACGAAAAGCCCACCCTAATCCACCTAACTGTGTAATGGCCTTCTGAAGAAAGTCTAAATTAGGTTTTGGCGTCCATCCCAGCTTTCTTGGGACAGTTGGAAACGCCAGCATCCGAGACAACTAGAGCTGTGGAGATACGCCAAACAGTGCCTCCAATAGTAAGAGTAGGTATCATCATTCGGTGTCCTATTTGAACCCTGTAACAGGTAGTATCACTCCTGATAGTCAGGTTTAATGCCCCTCTTCTCAGCCAGTCTAGCATTCCCCATTAGCCTCAGATAGTAGCCCCTTACAATCCAGGTAGTGGCGCCTCCTTACATCCAGGTAGTGCCTCCATTAGCCAGATTGCCTCCAATAGCCAGGTAGTGCCTCCAATAGCCAGGTAGTTGCCCCCCAATAGACCAGGTAGTCCCCCCCCAAACTATCACATAGTAGATCTACCTAACGCCAGGTATTCCCCGAATAGCTAGGGGCGATGCCCCTTTTACAATGCCAGGTAGAATGTCTCCAGTGTAGCCATGCAGATGCCCCCAATTAGCACGAGGCAGATGCCCCTTATATCCAGGTAGATCCCCCATGCCAGCAATGCCCCAAGAGCAGGCAGATGCCCCCTTTATATCCAGGCAGAATGCCAGACCCTTATTTTTCCTGTAGATTGCCCTCCATGCCAGGCAGTATGCGACGCCCTTTATCCAGGCACGATGCCCGCCCATGAGCCAGCTGATGCCCCAATGAGCCAGGCAATGCACCCTGAGCCAGGCAGATATGCCCCCATGAGCCGGCAGGTCCACACCCTTATAATTCCAGGCATATGCCCCCATGAGCCAGGCAGATGCCCCCATGCATCCAGTTAGATGCCCCCAGACTGCAGATGCCCCCAGGCCACGAATGCCCCCATGCCAGGCAGATGCCCCCTTTATCCCCGGTAGATGCCCCCATGAGCCAGGCAGATGCCCCATGCCAGGCAGATGCCCCCCTTTTTCCAGGCAGATGCCCCCAAGCCAGGCAGATGCCCCCTTTATCCGGTAGATGCCCCCATGAGCCAGGCAGAAAGCCCCCCCATGCCAGGCAGATGCCCCCTTTATCCAGGCAGATCCCCCATGCCAGGCAGATTGCCCCCTTTATTCCAAGAAGATGCCCCATGAGCCCAGGGCAGATGCCCCCATGAGCCAGGCAGATGCCACCATGAGCCAGAGAGATGGCCCCCATGATTCAGGCAGATGGCCCCCATGATCCAGACAGATGGCCCCCATGATCCAGGCAGATGGCCCCCAGGATCCAGACAGATGGCCCCCAGGATCCAGACAGATGGCCCCCATGATCCAGACAGATGCCCCCATGAGCCAGGCAGTGCCCCTATAGCTAGTAACAATAAAATAATAAAAAACCTAAATTCACACTCCTCCCCTCACAAGCACTCAGTCACTGCAACACACACCCCTCCCCTCACAGACAATCAGCCCCCCCCCCTCCCCACACACACACCCACCCTGCACTCACCTGTCCGCGGGCACCCTAGTTCTTCAAACTCGGGGAAAGGGGGGACTTCGCGGGCCCAAAAAACCCCGCCCCCTTCCCCCGCAATGCTCTCCACTTCCGAAACTTTTGCCGGGCGGGGGGCCAGGAAAAGGGGCTTTGGGGCACGCAAAGCGTAAAAACCGCCTGATGCCTTGCACAGATCCCTTTCCGCCCTCAAAGAGGGGGGAGGTTTTTCCACCCTAGTGGGGGGTGGGACACGGCCCCCATTAGAGGGAGTGACCCGCCAAAAACGGGAGGGTTGGCAACTATGCTCTCACCTCCTTCCTGTTCTCCAGCGTCTTGTGTGATCGCAGTCAGCCACTCCTCCCTCTGCCGGCAGGACACTGAAGCCCCCCCCCAGGCAGAGAAGGGGGGGGCTGACCCAACAGGGGAAAGCGGGAGAACAGGGGAGGTAAGAGCTTTTGGCAGCGTTTAAAAGCGCGCCCCTCCCAGACCAGGCCCCGCTGGGCCCCTCCCGCAAGGGGGAAAAGGGACTACTTGAATCAGTGAGGCCCCCCCACAGGCGGGGCATCACTGATTTAATCATTTGTCCTGTTGACGGGAGAAAAGGAGGGCCCGCTGCTCTGTCACACGCGAGGAGGAGTGCTGCATGTCCCTTAAGCGTAGCTGGACCGGACACCACGCGGCCCCCCTTCAGCGTCGCCGGCCCCAGCCAAACCAGGGCGCAGGGCTCACTAATCATGTAAAAGGAACGGCCCTTTCCTTTCTCTGTACTATTGCTATGAAGTAAGGGGGCGGAACTTGCCGGTGGCGGCGGGCCCCCCCCTTGCTTCACAGACTGGCCGGGCCCAGTACAAGAGTACTGCCTGTACCCCCCTAATGGCGGCCCTGCCTGCACCTATCAGATTTTGATGGCATATCCTACCCATATGCCTTCAAATTCTATGGTGGGAACATCCCCTTAAAAAAGCTTTAATGAGGCCTGGACGGGATAACATAAAAAAAAAAACCCCTTAAAACCACTCTGTTCTTGTCCTTTCCTGCTCCCGGGGTCGATTACATCGCTTTAGCCGGTCACGGCCCTTAGGGGGTCTTTTCTTGAAAGAGCATCACGGCCCACTGAGGTCTATGTTTTGGCACAGCACACATGCCACTGACTAAAACCCCCGGGCAACGAATCCTGGGCCTAAACAGCGGGTCTTAAGGCAAGTTGATTTCTTTCTTTTTTACCTTGCCCCTTTCTGAGAGTTTATTTAAGGGGAATTGGAAAACCCCTATATCTGATTTTGCGATCAAAATTTAATATGGAAACAGAAAATTAACATAACTTTTGTTTTAGTATTTTTAAAAAATAAAAATTGTAAAATAAAAATCATATCTAAGCCCGAAACTGGAAAAAGTTCCTCGACAGACCGGGTGAAATTTGTCTTTTTTGCTGGCGATTGTAGATTTTTAAAATCCCATCACTCAAAACCCTTCCCTTTAAATTTTATCGGTACTTTTGGGGCCCCGCTTATTCCAGGGTGGGGATGACGATAGGGAAGGGTAGGTGACCGTTAAAAAGGGGCCATTTTATTCAAGTAGAAAAAGGGCATACGGAGGGATGGAAAGGGGGTGATTTTTTCCCTTGGAGGGCGCTATATGCCTTATTTGTCTAGGGCATCAGAAAAAAATTATCCAACCTGTTTGTATCAAATTGGATCACAAATTAAAACGACATCTTTTAAACATGAAAGTGATTTAGGGGGATGACAAAGTGATTTTCCCACTGACATGTCATGGCCAAAAACTCCGCATAATCCTTTTAATAACGAATGTGGCAAAATAACCTCATTTCAATTCACGGGGAAAAACCACCTTGAAATTTCGGCCTATTTAAAACCTAGCTAACTGGGGGCTTACATACCTGGTGGCCGACCTACCAATTTAGGGCCCATAAAACTTCCTTCCTTTGGGGGTCCCCAGGGCCCGGGGTCCCCCCGGGCCGCAGCCGGGGGTTGGGAAGCACCCAGGGGGAAAGGGCCGGTGTTTTCCCCCCCGGACCCATGCCAGCAGCTAAGGGCCACAATGGGGCCACACGCAACCGACCCCATGCCAGGGGGCAAAGCCCCCCTCGCCACACGGCTCATGGCTGGGAAAAAGCCATGCAGCTGGGGTATAGGTCCGGCCATTATTGGGGGAGCCCCCGCTACCGTATTACTTGGGGCAGCCCCAGCTACCTGGCATTACTTGGGGCAGCCCCGCTACCCGGTTATTACTTGGGGGAGCCCCACACCTGGCTTTTTCTGGGGGGGAGCCCCAGCTACCCCTGGTATTACTTGGGGCAAACCCCATTCCCACCTGACTAGTTTATGGGGCGCCCTACTATCTTTGGGAGTTCTGGGACAGCACTAGCTACCTGGCTAGTTACTTGGGGCAGCCCCAGCTACCTGGCTAATTCCAGGGGTAGGCCATGTCTACTTACCTTTTTAATTTCTAATTCTTAGGGTCACATACCTGTTTGGGGGTAAAATTTACGTGTAGGGTAAAAAAAGGGGACACTTTTACATTTGGGGCTCTAGGGATAGGGGAGTTTTTTACAGATTTTGGGAATTGTAGGGAGGGAAAGGGAGAAAAAGGGATTCTAAGATTATTTGTAGTAAATTTCACGGGACGATAGTAAAATGGGAGAAAAAAACATTGCATGCTGTACGGGACGAAAAAAAAAGGAAGGAACACTCATCGGGGAGAAAACATGGAGGTTTTGGGTCAATGGAGAAGAAAAGAAGAAAAGGAGAAAGAACAACTCCCATCGAAGATGACTTTCCTGTGATTTCCCTGATGTCAGGGGTAATTTACTTCGTTTGAACAGTGCGTATTATTGATGGGAGCGTTTACTGGTGACGTTATGGTTTTGTAGGATATTGGTGCTTGTATAAACAGTGGGGTTTTCCCATGATTGTAAAGCAAATGCCACTTTACTTTTGATGGGGGGTTTCTCTGCACCACTTTTTCTTCCTGCTTGTGTTTTTGGGGTCTTTTTCACAAAAAACTTTTTTTTGGGTGCGTTTTTGTGCAGAAATGTAAAGCATTAACTGCTAGCCTTTCTGCACATAAACACACCAAAAACCCCAAAAAAAAAGACCCCCAAAAGCTCCGGTGAAAGCACCTTTTTTAGTGTATTTTTTTTTAGAAAGTGGAAGGGGCAAAGACAAGGGGAAAATTTTTTTTGCATATTGTATGTGGGGCTGGTGGGGGTTTTATTTTTTCCCAGGGCTGGCCCGTTCCGAGGCTTCCAACCCTTTCCCTTTCCCGGGGCCTCGCAAACCCCCCTTTCTGGGGGCCCACAAACCTACCTAACCCGGGGAACCAACTGACCTGGGGCCACAAACCTCCCTTCCTGAGGCCTACTTACCTACCTGGGGCCTTACCAACCTACTTAAGCATTGTTTTTTCCCCACCCACCTAGAAACGTGCCTTAATTTTGGCCCGTCCTCCCCCCCCCACCCCTGCAAGTTTTGTACAAGGTGTAGGGAAGTGAGGGAGGGTTGGAAATTTTTGGCCTTTTGGGGGAAGTCATCATAGCGGGCGGACAGGATCAAAAAAAAAGGGGAATTGAACAACTATCAGGGAAGATTACCTTGAGTCCCTGGAGTAACTGACAAAATCACAAATTTTGTCGCAGAGCTGTTACAACTGGTTTCTCCCACAAAAATGGTCACTTTATGGAGGTAATATACATCTGAGAGCTTGTGTACACGGGCATCCAAATATTTGTCTTTGAATTGGGGGTAATAAAGTTGCAGACCCTTTTAAAAAGGTAGAACCGCTATAGGTCTAAGTATGGGGGAAACATGGTCTGTTGAGCCTGTGAACACGGGATCTCCCACTAATGGGCACGTAGGAAGTGATATCAATCTCAAAGCCCTGTGCACTGGGATCTACCCTATAGTCACTGATGGTGGCAAAAAGGTATGTAGAGCCTGGGTACGCTAGTATAGTCTGGCTGAGGAAGTAATATACAGTCTGCAGAGCATATGTACACTGGTATCTACCACTATATGGTCACTGTATGCAGGTAATATATAGTCTGCAGAGCATATGTACACTGGCATCTACCACTATATGGTCACTGTATGGCGAACATACAGTCTGCAGAGCCTGTGGTAACTGTTGCAACCACAGATAATGTCACTGTATTAGGCTATAATACAGTCTGCAGAGCCCGAGTGTATTGGTACTACACTACTTGCTCACTGTATGATGGTAATTATATACAGTTACAGAGTCTGTGTACACTGCCAATCTAACACTTTATGGTCACTGTATGGGGGTATTATTGGTCTTTTCATATTGATCTTTATTCAGTAATAGTAATAAATTATGTCACACCAGGACATGCCTCTTACGACAACCCACCAAACAAAATCATGCCCGCATCTCCAGCAGACCAGCGTCAACACAACAGCTGGCCCACTAGGGTCCCTGTAAAAATGTATTTATATAAAGTACTGTAGCTTTAAGACAATGTTCTATGGACGATACCGCTATATAATAGTTGTACAGTGACCACATAATACTGCTGTACATGGAGCAAATATCCCTGTACTGTTACTGACCAGAGACTGATATTATCAATACCACAATACAAAGATAAAATAATACTGTCACATCATGACCCAATATCACCATCACATAGTGACTGAATAATAACATCACACCTAGACCACATAACACCACCACATAGTGACTGAATAATACCACCACACCATGACCACGTATCACCACCCAAGTACTGAATAATACAGCCCTACTGATCCTGAATATAAACCTTTACACTACTACCAATATTCCTGAAATACAGTTAAACCATATGGAGGGTAGATAGCATTGTACACGGCGCTGCAGACATATTAGTGATTACAGTAAATCAAATTTAGTGACTACACTTACGTTTTTTCTTCTCTGTTGGGAATCGTTCCCTTTCTCCATTCTTCCAGATCCGCCATGATGACTTCTCCCAGCCTCCGTCCTGCAGAATTAACCACATAAACATCCTTAACTCTGCACTTCTCATCCCCTCCCTACCAATGCACACCCCTCTTTACAAACTCCTTATATGGTGATAGATGGAGTAGTGGTATATGGTGGCAATACATAAATGGTCAGGGGTTATAGAGTGTCAGGTGAGGTTGCATTTGTGTTGACACAAGGGCGCAGGGTTGAAGAGAGGAGTTAAAGGCCAAAGCATACAAGCACAATCTCCGAAAGGGAGACAGAAGACCAACCTCTGGAGATTGTGGTGTGGCTGTGGCCTGTTCCCATCACCTGGCACCGCTATCCATGACCTTCATGGTACAGGGAATTGGAGTACTTATTGGATTTGTTTAGACTACGTCGGGACGCATCGTACCATCTATTTCTGAATACATGTTCTCGAGGGCCGGGTGTCAGGGTGAGTTTATTTTAAATACACTGCTTTTTAGTTTTGTTTTCTGTATAATTTTTTTCCATTTTTTCAGTGAATAGTAATGGAGTGTCTGTCACATGGCTCTAATTACTATTGCTCCGGGCTTGATTTCAGCGCAGCGCAGTTTTTGTTCACCCCAAGGCCTACACTAACCCCATGTCACTATTACCCCAATAACCAACACACCAGGGGTAACCAGGAAAGAGCTTGGTAACCGTCAGAAGTAGACCCTCTATGTGATGGTCGCGCTACTGGGCGCTGTGGGCTAGGTACTCTTAGATAGGAGGGACCAGTATCCAATGGACCTTCCCATTCTGAATAGCATCTGGCTGCCGAGTTCGGTTTTACCTTGGCTGGTTATGGAAAATGAGGGACCCCATGTTGTTTTATTTTTTTTGAAAAATCATTCATTTATTGAGAATCCTACAGTGGGCACTGCCTGTAATCATTACAGTGGATGCCAATGTGCAGATTCTCACTAAATAAACAAATTTTCAGAAAAAATCGACATGGGTTCCCCCCCCCCAATTTCCATTACCAGCCAGGGTAAAACTGACAGTGGCAGCCTGATACTATCAGAATGGGAAGAACCATCGATACTAGTAACTTGCCATTCTAAAAATACCAGCCTGCAGTTGCTCCAGAAGCGGACCCTCACATTAGAGTGTCCGCTCCTGACGGTTACTGGCTCTTCCCAGTACCCCTGGTGCGTTGGGTACTGGGGTAATAGTGACACGGTGTTAGTGTCAGCCTTGGGCAACAAGAAACACTGCTGGCTGACACCAAGTCCGAGCAATAGTAATGGAGAGGCGTCTGTCAGATACCGCTATTACTATCTCTGGAATAAAATGGAAAAAACAAACAGAAAAAAACACTTTATTTAAATAAACACCCCCGACACCCACCGCGCCCCCCCCACCCCGGGCTCCCCCTACCATCCCCCCTCGCCGCCCCTCAGTTAACCATTTATTATAGAAATAATGCAACGTTGTCCCCCTACCCCCCCCCCCCCCCCTCCCCCCCCCCCGTCGTAGTCCACCGAATCCATCGTAGTCCAAATGTAAACCTGTAAAAAAAAAAAAACATCACCTTACAAATGGGACATCACCCAGCATTTCCTGGACACCTGCTGTGGGGATGTCACCCAGCTTTCCGGGATGCAGAATAGCCTATTTAGTGCCTGAGAAAACTGGATGACATCCCCCATAGCAGGCATCAAGGAAAGTTGTGTGCTTGCTGTGGGGAATGTGTCACCCAGCTTGACCGGATGCTGAATAACCTACACAGTGCCTTGGAAAGCTGGGTAACAGCAGTAGCACCCATCCGCCACAGAAAACACCTAGCTTTTCTGGACACATGCTGTGGAAGGTTTTCACCCAGCTTTCCCCACATTGGATGGGTTATTCAGCACGGGGAAAGCTGGGGGACAGGGGTCACAGCTTCATCCAGGAAAGTAGGTCCCGGGGTGGGGGATGGGGCCACCAGCTTTCCCTTTTTATGAAAGCTCAATCAGCATGGGGGGAAAAAGCTGGGTAGGCATTGGGAAATGGAGGGAAATAGTGGGTGTGTGGGGGGTCGGGAGAAAGGGAGGGGGGGGTGGGGGAAGGTGTCGGGGGGGGGGGGGTCAGGGGGGGTCAGGTTGGTTCAGGGGGAAAGGGGGTTGAGTAAGGTGTCAAGCGGGGAGTGGGGTGTCAGGGAGGGGGTTGGTGTTTTGGGGGGAAGGGGAGAGGGAGGTAGGGGGAAAGGTCCCAGGGGGGGGCCCAGTGGGGTGTCGGGGGCGGGGCGATTTGCGAGACAGGGGGGGCGAATGGGGTGTCAGAGGGGGCCGAGTGGGGTATGGGGGGGCGATTTGAGAGACAAGGGGGGCGCAAATAGGGTTAGGGGGGGAGAGGGGCGCCAGAGGGGGGGAGGGGGGTGAATAGGGTGTCAGAGGGGGAGGGGGGCTGTTAGAGTAGGAAGGGGGCCGAGTGGGGTGTCAGGAAGGGGGGGGGGAAGTGGGGTGGGCAGGGGGAGGGGGCATGGAGGAGGGAATGAAACATACCTCTGTGTTGCTCTTCTCCTCCTTCTCGCTGCTGCTGCTGCTGCCGCCTCCGGCCCCATAGTCACACTGATCAGTAGTGCTGAGGGGGCGGGGGCCCGCCTTCCCGCATAAGTGACGTCACGGGGGGCGTTCTATGAGCTGCCCCCGGTCCCCGCTTTCTTTAATGGCCCCTGTAAGGGGAGAGACTCCCTTACAGCGGCCGGGGGGTTGCGGACACTGTTTTGCGTCCTCGGACTGCAAACGCGAAGCACAGGGATCCCCGGGGGTTTTAGGGCCACAGGCCCTGAATCCCCGGGACAACCCAAAAATCGGATATTACCATCCGACCGGGATGGCGGGACTAGGACCAAATCGGGATTTTGCCCACCAAATCGGGCGGTTGGGAGGATGGCGATGGGTGTATTCCATTGTCGGTAAGGAAAATCATACTAGAGATCCCAGCAACAAGAAACACAATCAAAATCATAAAAATATAAAATTTTTTTATTTTAAATTTTCAATACAAAATAAAACGTAATTTAAAAATTACTGCTTTACTTACCTGTATGTCATTTGTAATATGTTTGGGGGGTGTACATTAATATTGTATGTATTTATTTTTCATTTTTTTTTTTATTCACCCATAATAATTTATTTATGTGAACGCCTTGTTTGCATTCACCGACGCTTCCTGGAGCTCCGGCAAGTACCTGGCTCCATGGAGATGCATCTGTTAGCGGTGTCGATCTCATGCCCGCCCCTATGACGTGTTATGGGCGTGGTGTGGGTCGCTTCTGTGTGATGCTTCTTCGTGGCTTCTTCGTGGCACCGGCGCGCTCCCTGGGAGCACTCGGGGAAGCACCATTATGGTGTCCTAGTGCACAGGTGTTCCATGTAAGCTTGGCATGACACACATTATTTGTATTCTCCTAAAGAAGCATCACGTGAAACTCGCGTAGGGAGTTTATTCTTGGCCACCATCTGGGTAATGTTACTTTTAGTATTTTGTTTAGTTTGTATGATGGTCCGGTTTTTACTTTTTTTTATGCATATTTTATTTTTGCATTTGATTGCAAATTTTTTCATTTTGGGGTTTTTTATTCGGGTGCATTCAAGATTAGACATTTTTTTTTAATAACAACTTTTAAAAAATTACATCTCCTGTCATTTG
>JAODAL010059772.1:0-21282 GCA_025379985.1 Phyllomedusa bahiana
GTAACCCTTAGTATGAACTGATTAAACTGGGGATACTTCACATATTGAGTGCAAATGCACCACAACTGCCAGAGTAAATTTTTCAAATCTCTTGACCATTACTAAATCTGGTGAATTTTACAATTACATATGTGAACAAAATTGTTGTTCCCCTTCTGTTCAAGAAAGAAAATCTCACAATGGTCACGGAAAAAACTTGAAAATGAGAAAAGTAATAAAAATTTCTAATTTATGAAAATTAATAAATAAAAATCTGACAATGGTTAAAACATATTTCAACTGAAAAAAATGTAAAAAAAATAATAATGACACTGGCCTGGACAGAAAATTTCTGAAACTCTCTGCATAAGTCCGCAGGTATTTCTCCCACTACTTATGAGAGGCTGCAGCTGTCTCAGGTGTGAAGGCGCCTTCTCCAGACTGCAGGTTTCAGCTCCATCCACAGATGTTCTATAAGATTTAGATCAGCATCAACCACGAAGAAGGAGTTTGCATGAAAAATAGATAAAATTTAAACTTAACCTTTAATATTCAATGTCTTAGATAATATAACAAGGCATTATGGAAAAGGAGCTTTGAAGCTCAAGCGCCCTCTATTGGATGTAACAAATTCTTAATTTGCTTTTGCCCCACTGAGTCTTTAGAAAGCAAAAAGGATATTATTCAAGCCAGTATCGCCCATCTGCATACAGCAGTTGTTTTAGGGTTTTGCCCCTCATCAGTGCAGAGCAGAGCTATACGGGCTGGCTAGGAGGCAATGAGTGGCTCGGAAAGAGGAATATCTCTCCTTGGGGAGAGCGCCATATAGATATTGAGGATTTGTTACATCTAATATAGGGCTCTTGAGCTTCTCAGATCCTTTCCCATAATGCCTTGTGATATGCAGATGCTTAGAGGAGGGTAAAAAGGCAATTCAAAACTCCACATGTCTATATGGCACACTCCCCAATGAGAGATATTGCCCTTTCTAAGATAATATAACTCAAAAAAGGACCTACAAACACCCTAGTAGATCCCTACTCAAGACTATCTAAACCCTACCTAGCATACAAGACTGGAATAACCGCCCCGATAAGGGCGACTACAACCAGAACCTAACCCTGGATAAGATTCCCTATTATTACCCTACTCTACTCGATTTTGCATAGGATAACCTTGATAGCATCCATTAATCCTGCTCAGGTATATCTAGATATACAAATATAGCCAATGATCGGATGTATAAACATATGCAGAATAAAATATATGTCCTATGATATAGGTACAGTCCACTAAATACGTATCCAAGTGCACGACACAACATCAATGTAATTAATTACTAATGCATATTTTATGAAAGATATAGGTCCTGATAAAAAAATACACATTTGAATGTCAGCAGCACACTACTAACTAATTTAAAACCTGTGAAGATGGGTGGAGTGCGAAAAACCAAGCATATGGACAATCTAGACAACAATATTTGGCAAGAAACTTTTTTGAAAAATGAGCATAGGTACACTCTGGTGTGGCAGCAATATACATACACATTCCGATAACAGCAGCACACTACTGTCCAAAGGGTTTTAAAACAAGCAATTACCTTATACTGGAGCCTTACTCCCGACGTATGGAGGTCTGAAAGGCCCCAAAGGAGGTTCAATAGAGTTGGTTTCATTGTTTTTGAGGTCCCGCTATTGGGTGGGCTTAACATTTTTGATCAAAAATGTGAACTAAAAACCTTAAAAAAATTTCATGTATCCCAAGTAGAGATGGGCGAATTGATTCTAAAGAAGGGGGAAATTCGTTAGAATTTCAGGAAAACTTTGGTTCGGAACGGGAAAATGAAGTTTTGGGGGATTTGGGGGAACGAAGTGTGCTTTTGATTGATAAAATGGCTGCGGCAATGGCGCTAATGGGCAAAGCCCTGGGAGGAAGAAGGGCATAGCCTGCATACTGTGCAGAGGGGAAGCCAAACAGAACCGGGGATTTGGACGCCCCGCACTAATAAGTCCGGGCGCGAGCTGGGGTCACCCCTCCAGTACTGATCGGAAGGGCTGCCCCGGTGATTTTTACTGAAAACTGATTTTTATACAGCGATTTTTTGGGCGTGTCTCGCTTGTCTCAGAGACTTTCTCTTTGTTCTATTTCTGATTTTTGTGGGGTTTGGATCTGAGTAGTTTGGCACTGCACCCCAAAACCCTTTTTAATGCTATTGTCCAAAAAACTTTAATATAAGGGGGATCTAAGCTGTTCGTTTTATTCTTTAAAGAAACAGGTTTTTACAATACAAATTCCACTTCATTTTTGGCTGCTCATTCTTTGTGCAATTTATATCCGTGGTTAATTAAGCGATGTTTGCTGCGTGGTGACAAAAAAAAACGTCTTTCACCCCAAAAATTCCAATTTCCCGTAGCAAATTCACAAGCGAAGGTTAATTAAAAAATTTTTTTTTCTTGTTATGTAGCGTAAAATACACGCCATTGTAACACGTACAAAGCTCGTTTAGTTTGTGGTTGTCAATTTTTGCCGAAATTTACATCCGGGGGGTTAATTAAGCGTTGTTTTGCTGGTGTGTGACCCAAGAAACCGTCATTTTCATCCAAAATATATACTTTTTTCCTGTAACCTAATCACAAGAAAAGGTTAATTACAATTTTTTTCTTGTTGTGTAGGTAGAAACACGGCATTGAACACGCTACAAAGTAGTAGTTTTTGGTTGTTAAATCTTGGCGCATTTAATCTTTGTTTTTCACCGCCACAGAAGAAATTCTGTAGCATTTAAAATTTTATCCGAAGGTTAATTAGCCTGTTTTTGCTTTTATATTCAGTAAAATACACAGGTTTTTAAACGGCACATAAATAAATTTTTCCTGCCCATTTTTTGGGGGGCGCAATTTATACCAAGGGTTACCCCAAACTTCTTAGGGGTTCATTTGGAGTCAAATACAGGGTGTGTATTTATCATATACGATATCTTCATCAAAAAGTGTCTGTCATTTTTGAACAAACAGTATATCAAAGAGGGTTTGGGAGGGCCTTTACCTGCGAGTGGGAGAGGGAACAAAAATTCCCGGGCCAGGTCGCAGCACGCAAAGGGGGCGTCGCAGCGGGGCACTCGGGGGGGCACAACTGCGGGTGTCATTAGCGGGGTGTTGTTCAGCAAACCCCGTGGGTTTTTGATTGGTTGACTAGGCATCCCCTTTCCCCCCAATGAAATCTGACAACCCCCCAAGAGTCGGTGGGAACGTCGACACAACCCCTTGTTGGGATGGCCCCGGGGGGGGGGTCGCGGCCCTCACCTGTCCTCAACCGGCCCCCTGTCCCCCTCCGGTTCCCTCAGCCAGAGATCTACTATGTGGGTTTGGGTCACGCCACTATATGCGAGGGGAAAAAATTTGAGGAGGGCAGAAGCAGCTATTGGCAGCGAAAAAATGGGGCCAATATCCCTTGCTTCGTGCAGTAAGGCGCAAAGTTTGTTGTTGAGAGTGGCATGGGAGGTCATGTTTGTGGACGGGGTCCAGCCTCTGCATTACCCAAGACCGGTGATGAGGACTGACAAGGGACGATGAAACACAAATAGATGATGATGTAGCCGGAACCGCCACTTGGGAGCCGGGTGAGGCAAGGGCTTCATTAATCGTCAGGAGAAGTGGGCGTTCAGTTAGTGGTCATGCAGCGGTGCAGCAGCAAGTGGGTTGTGTGTGGCGTGATTCAGCTGGGATAGCAGCAGTGTGAGGTCGGGAGCCAAGCGGCAGGCGGTAAAAAAAAACCACTTCGCAGGTCCAAGACAAGTAGCGGCACAGGGGGACTCAGAGCGATCGGCAGGGCGCGCAGTAGTCAATCAGTGCGGAGCGTTGGCGGGTAATAATTCGATACTACGGCGGTGTGGGCAGTTCTTTGCTAAGACACGGAGAGCCGAATAAGGGTATATGTAGAATCTGTAGGCTGAAAAGTGAGCGTGGCAGGGAGCTATCGTTGGCACCACCATGGCCCTGCATCATACACATTGCAGCGGGCAACTTCGGGTGGCCTGGGGGAGAAACGTGCTCGATGTGGTGGTTCCACATCCTTGCTCGCCGCAGCAGCAGCAGCGCCAGTGGCACGCATTCCATTGCATGCAGTCAAGGCTCCACCACCTCTGCAGAAGGTAGCTTGTTTCTCTTTGACCATCTCTCCGGTCCGATGCTCCTGCTCCCGCTACTCATGCGCCAGCAGTAGTGTCAGCGAGGCGATTGCAAAAGAGGACAAAAAACAGTATGCGTCCAACCATCTAAGGTGCAGGAAGCTGACCGTTACTCCTATCCATGTTGTTGGTGCTCTGCAGTCCACTCCCTTTCCAAATGGTGGACTCTGCTCCGTTCAGAGAAATCAATGGCTTGTGCCGAGCCAAGATGGAGGAGTTCCAAGCCGTAATTTCTATTCCAAAAGGCGGAGAAGTTCCTGCATTCATAAATATGTAGTAATGATGGTGGGCCAGTCCTTGAGCTTATCGGTTTGTTCAAAGGTGCACGGCGCGCTGAGTCTGGAGCTGTCAAATACGGTCAGGGCCAGTCCATGTCCAATTTACGGCCCACTGGGGGTGAATGTGCTTCCGGCCCAGGAACACAACAACTTGGACAGAGACGGCGGCTTTTCTCTCCACAGTTGTCAAAACTGCCGGCTCCTGCGCCAAATGTCCGCCTCCTCCTCCTCCTCCACCACCACCATCTCAGCCTCAACAAGTACTGCTCCAACCATACCACATGTGTAGGCAAGCGGTGTCACGGCAGTTTTACACCTGGCTTGCCTCGGCGAACGAAGTCAACAGGGGAGGAAACTGCTCAGCGTCATGCAGCAAGAAATCGATGTGTGGTTTTCTACGCGCCACTGCATATCGGAACACATGGTGACGGGACAAATGGCGGAGGAAAACATGGTGTCCGCGCTTGCACCGAGGAGTGGGATGGTTCATGGCCCTTGAATGGCGCACGTGTTCAAAATGGTGTGAAAGGTTCTGAAGTTCTCCACCGATCTCAGACGATTCTGAAATGGCAGGGAAAAATGTTGCATTGCATTCATCTATTCCTACAAAAGCCTCAGGACCACCTCTCGAGTTGCAGCGGCAGAACGGCCTCCCCAACACACTCTGATATGCGGATGTTTTCCACCGTTGGAAGTTCCAGCCTGCACAGTTGTGACCGACTGTTATGAACAGAGAAAGGCCATTATGATTTTTGATGATACAGGCGGACAGGGAGTACTTCCCCTGTGTAACTTGATGTCAGCCATGGCAGCTAATGCGTGACACCTGCCGTTTGTGATGCCATTTCGAGGAAGGCCACATTATTTGAACAGTCGCCACGACCTACAGGATCGAATATCGTCATTCCACTGCTTCATATGATCTTGGAGAAACAGATGCTGAAAAATCTTTTGACTGGCAGGGGGACTGGTGAACGTGGCCGGATACATCTCGCGGCCAATGTGTCGGTGTGGACCTGAAATGGAGGAGGAGGGGAGGAGGAGGGATACATTGGAGCAGAAGCATTGTATGGTGAACAGGAGTGATTTTCTACCCAGGTGACAAGAGAGGAGGAGCAGGGCAGCTGGAGGAGAGTAGATGGAGATAAGGAAGACGAGGCAGATGACCTGCATGGGCCACCGTGGCAGTTTACAGTGGAGATGGAGGCAGGAAGCCCCTCGGAAGTCACTTGTGCAGATGGGCCCGCTGCATGCTGATTTGTCTGGCTAGTGACAGCAAAATTACTCAGCATCAGGGCAGAAGGGATGACTTCTGGCTCTCCACCCTTTTGGACCTCACTACGCTCAAAATGGGGCCTTTTTTCCCAGCTATTGCGAGGGGAGGACAACTCAATACTATTGGGAAATCCTCAGTAGCTCAGTTGGCCGCTGCCTATGTGCGGCATCGTCCCTCCTCTGACAGGTTCTGACAGGGGGGTTCTTCATGCGTCAGGTATACTGCCGCGGCTCGCTGGGGGCAGGTGGGGGGGTTGGGGGGGGTAGGAGCAGTTTCAGCTTCATCAGCAGCACCTAAGCTCTGGAGTCACTGATGAGAAGCTTCCTTCACCTGCTAGTGAGGAGGTTAGTCGCCAGCAGGCTGCGGCAGGACCTGAGCAGTCCTCTGATACAATAGGTGGTGGGCCTACTTTGGGCAGCCAAACTTGATGTGTTTGGGCCGATACTTGCATGTTTGCAAATGGAGAAGCTGTCTCTGCCCGGACAGTAGTGTGGCATCAGAGCGGGTGATCAGCTGAGGCGGGGGCCATCGCTTACCCCAAGGAGACCCCGCTTGTCCACGGGAAATGTGGAACGACCTGACCTTTGTCAAGATTGAATCAGGCGTTGTTGGAATCGGCCAGGATTTACCTCACACCAATGCCTTGGCGTCAGACCTACATCAGCCATGGACGCCTCATCCAAACTGTGGAGAAAATGGAGTCTGGCGCTTCAAATTACTGCCTCAGCCACTATTCTGATGCTTCACCCGCTCTGATGCACAATCCTGCTGAACAGTTTCTCATCTTCCACCAAACATCTTACCAGGATTGGTATTGCCACCCACCTCCCACTGTGTTCATGTGCCCACTCTCTCGACCTCATGCTGTTGCTCCTGCGCCGTCACCTCCACCCTTGTTCATTGAGCACTCTGTGGCCTACTCCGGGGTTTTTCCACCTGCCGAATGTGATTGTAGAACTTTCTGACCTCCCATGCTGCATCTAGAGAGATATAGATGTTGACTTGTGTTAAGACACCCTGCTGTCCATGTGGTATGCTATAGGGATGCTCAGATTGAGTGTGTATGTATAGTGTGTGTCTTTCCTCTCCCTCCCGCACATCCGCGGCTTGCTGCAATTATGTCATTGTTGCCACTGTCAGACATCATGCTGGCTGCCGCCGTCACTCCACTCTCTGTGTGCATTGTGCCCCGACTCTGTTGGTCGGGGGGGGGGGGGGCCTTACTCAGTCTTTTACCACCACAGGTGTCATTGTGCCACTGGTCTGACCTCATGCTGCTGCCGCCGTACACTCCACTCTCTGTCATTGTGCCACTCTGTGGCTATTCTACTGTTTCGTGCAACCTCCAGAATGTCATTGTGGCACTGTTGATTTCTATGGCTGCTGCTGCAAGAGAACCTCACACTGTGTCATTCGTGCACTGTCTGAACCTCATGCTGATGTGTGGCTGGCTGCCGTGTGACCTAAACACTCTGTCATTGTGCACTCATGCCTATTCTCTGTGTTTTTGCCACCTCAGAATGTCATTGTGCCACTGTCTGACCTTTCATGCTGTGCTGTGGCTGCTGCGTGACCTACTCACACTGTGGTCATTGTGCCACTCTGGTGGCCTACTCCAGTTTTTGCAACCTCCACAATGTCATTGTTGCCACTGTCTGAGTATATCTGCTGTGGCTGCCACGCGCCTCAACGCCTCACTCTCTGTGGCCCCTTATCCTGTTTTTTCTCCTCCAAGATTGTCATGTGTGCCACTGTATGACCTCATGCTGTCGTGCACTGCTTACGGGACCTTGCATCTGTGTCATTGTGCCACTGTCTGAACTCATGCTGGCTGTGGCGGCCTGCTGTGACCCTACACATCTTTCATTGTGTGCCACTGGTCAGACACTCATGCTTGCTGCGGCTGGCTGCTGCCATGACCTACCACACTTTTGTGTCAATGTGCACTCTGTTGGCCTACTGCCTTTTTTGTTGCCACCTCCAGAATGTCATTGTGCCACTACTGACCTCATGCTGCTTGTGGCTGCCGCCGTCACCTGCACCACTCTGTCACTGATGTTGCCACCTGAGTCTCAGGCTTGTTTTTTTCCGCTGTCGCGCCATGCTTTATTCAGGCTACATTCCCGCTTCAGTTTTTTTGGTCTGTTTTGCCACGTGCTGTAAAGTGCCCAGGGAGATTTTATAGTGAAGCGATGTCTAAGAGGCAGAGGCAGTCATGTGAGTGTCATACCTAAAACAAGAAAAACAACATTGTATGAGACCGAAAACAAGACTCCCTCTGCATATTTATGATGGCACAACGTGCTACAGCAACCTGCAGGCCTCGTGTGGTGCTGCCTGGATAATAGCTGCTTTTTAAGTGATTCGTCACGAAGTAATTCGGAACGAAGTTATTTTTTGGTCGGGGAAATTCGGGCGAAGTGATGCGAATCTCGAATTTCGAGGTAATTAGACCCATCTCTAATCTTAGTGTAGGCAGAATTGTTTTTTCAAAACTTCCTATGTGCCTTTTGATATATTTTAGTTAGTGCTTTGCTGATATTGGATTGGTAGCGGAAATTGCTGCCACACCAGTGTGCACCTATGCTCATGTGTTCAGAAAACAGTTTCTTGGAATGTGTGCAAAAACAAAATATTGTGTGTGTATGTTAAAGTAAATATATGTCCCCGTTGAATAGTACACGATCCCAATGTGTTTTCCCCCTCAATCATCATAGGATTCATCAGGTACAAAAAAACAACGTAATACCCATAATATTTCATCAAAGTAGGTGCCTTAGCTGATTAAAGATGCAACCTTCAGGGTTGATGTTGTTTAGTGGTGAATTTTGGAGAATGGACTACTTTGGAAGTTTTTGCACCTACCTGAGAGATGAGGGAGGAAATGCTGGAAGTTGTCTCGTAAGATTTAGATAGGGGCTCATAGGAGAAGCACTTCCAAGTTGTTCAATGCTGGCTTTTGGCCATTCTTTGGATATTTTTACGCTAACGTTGTGACGGAAAATCCAAGCTTTATGCATGGAGCCAGCAACAATTATATTCCAGACATGACTTGATACTCTGAGATTTTCATTGTACCAGTGCACAGATGAAATCAATGTGTCGGATGCAGCAAAGCAGTTCCAGAAGGCCTATCCCAAGCCTCCTCCATGTTTTACAATAGGTACAATGTTCTTTTTTTCTAGGCTTCATTTTTGCATCTGGGAACATAGAGCTGATGTGACTCACCAAAAAGCTCCAGTTGTGTCTCAACTGTTCAAAGGAAATTCTCCTAAATGCTAATGGATCTGTCAAAATACATTTTGGCAGCACAAATTTGACAAATTGCTTTTTTTGGACAGCGGATTCCACCTCATTTTCCATTTTAAAGGGGTTTTCCGCTACAAAGCACTATTCTATCTGTATTGTGTGGGACAGTAAAAATAAGCAATGTTGCAATTGGTTAATATTCCCTAAATCATTTTGTATAGCAGCTGTATAGCAGCTGTTCATTAATTTGTGTGTGTCTAAAGCTAATTTTGCAGCCTGGGGTTGGGCCATGTCCCCTGTGCTGTGATTGGCTGCCTTGCATTTTAGTTCAACTTTGGTGGGAGAGCCACTTCTGCTGTAATTGGCTTGTTGTGCTCTCTCTGTGCTGGGTGGGGCTGCGCCATCTGAGTGTTCTGTGTCCCCCTCTATGGTGTGTGTTTCTTAATTGTTTCATGCAGGAGAAAAAACAAAATCGAGCGTGCTCCCTGTGCGCGAACTATTGTGGACTTTTATTCGGGTAAAATCGCTGGAGTACTTATTTTATTCAGTTAACCTTTTAGTGTTGTGCAAAGGAAGGCACAACACTTTTTTGAGCGTATAACCAATTACTTCTGAAACTGTAGAGCGTGTCACGTGTCGTCGACATGAAGTCTGTCCATTTTGTCCCGTTTTGGTCCGATTGCTCGGGGTGGGTGAGATGATGGCGATCAAAAGGTGTGGAAGATTTTCTCACTGTGTGCCCAGAAAAAAAACTTACAGTCCATTTAAAGAAGTTTTCAGTCTGGGCAAACTGGACGAAAATCTCAACAAGACCCTCAATGTCTTCCTTCAGTCCCCCTGAGCTGGTGAACAGACTGCTTTTGCTCTGACTCTACTCTCTTCTTTTCTCTGCTCTGATGTGAAGGATCTAGGACAATTACTGAGTTCTATTTTTAGATGCAGATTCATCCACCCATTTAATATCAAACCTTATACTGCTGTTCCCCCTCCACCTCCCATCTCGAAAATGTGGCTTCAGGGGGGTGGGATAATAGGGACAAGATGAGTGTCCATTGCAATATAATTAAGGGGAGGCTCAGGAAGAATAATTCATATGGGTGGAAAAATTGTCATTATGTGCTTTGCCCTCTGTTTGTACTTGGAGCTATTTTCTTGTTTTGGTTTACAGACTATTGCTTCTTTATATGTAAGTGTCTGTAATTTGTTTGTATTGTTTTTATTTCAATTTGTAGTGTATCATTAGGTACCAATTAGGGTACGCAATTTATATATAGATTTTATAATCTTTTGGGTATGCATTTCGTTAATTTAATGTGTCCTCACAGGCAGCTTCAGACTCACATTTCCTGTTCAGGCTGTGAAAGGTTCTACAACAGTGATTAGCATATCAGATCTTCTATTGCTAACTATTCCTGTTAAAGTGACATGAGTGCAGGAGGGTTATAATCTGTAGCGCACAAGGCTACAGAGCTTTAAGGGTTAAAACTTGTCATTAACTTAGGTTAACAAACTCCTGTGCTAGAGTAAGGCTTCATCTACACGGCACTGGTTTACAGTCAGATTTTTAAGCAGATTCAGTATTTAGAATGCACCGCAAATTCCGACTGATATAATATCCTCATAGGACCTGAGGTAGAAAAATCCGGTGCTGTAGTCTACGAAGCTTGTATTTTCTGAGATCAGATTTCAAATCCGATAAAAAAAAAAAAGTAAGAACATGATCTGACGAAAGCCGATCGCAACAAAAAATGAGACAAGAAACAAAAAACATTTGTAAAATACTGGTCGAATTCTGTAACAGAAATCAATGTTTTTTTTACTTTTGCTGCATAGATGTAGCCTTAAGAGTCAACAAAGAGTGACTCACCATGATCAGAGAGGGCAGCTGGAGCAATCAAATAAGAGTCAGAGCAGAGGGAACTGGTTGGTAAACTAGAGAAACTAGTGTACCCTAACAGTAGATAAAATCTTTTTATCCCCTGAACAAAGCAAAATCAGAACAGCAATGTATTTGGTAATAGTATTCATTTGTACCTTTCCTATATGTTAAATGAAATCTTTTGGTGGAGAAAAATTCAAACCCTGTTAATACCTTTAATAAGCCTATGCGAATAATAGCAGGTTACCTGGCTCAATAGTATGAAACAAATGCAAAAATTGCAATGAAATGGAAGAGTTTTAAAGGGAATCATATGTATAAAAACAGGAGAATCTGCACATAAGTATCTTCTGGCAAGTGCTCATCCTGTTGATGTTGTCCTTTAGAATTTCAACAATCAATCACCTGCCTGTGATATTAAAGATGTGTAAAGCTGCCGCCCCGCCTCCCCCATCCTGTTATCCAACGTGGATATCTTTGGTAGCCATGGCTCCAAGTCCGATGTATAAAAGTTGTGCCCAAAGGAGGCGCAAGTCCAGTTTTCAAGTAAAGAATTTCACATTAAAAAGTTTTGGTGCTTTATAGAGAATTGTACTATCTTTTACTTCCAATTACTAATCAGTTGTGTTCAAATTATTTTCTTTAAGGGTTTGGTACAGCGCAAGTAAAAATATTGTGTTAAATGGGGGTCGGGTGTAGGTAAAAATAAAAAAAATATATACTTACCTACAGGTCCATCAATGCTGCTGCTTCAGAGTTCCCCTGTGATCCACTCTTCTTAACTTCCAGGTTCTTGTCCCTGACTCTTATGCAAGCAGACATTCACTAACAAGGGAGTGTCGCGAGACTCTCCTGTGTGTTGGGAAGGAGAACTCCCAAAACCACGCTCCTCTTCACCTTAAGGTTCTCCTCCTGACACCACAAGAGACTTCAGTTAACAATGGAGTGTGAGACTCTCCTTTGTGTTGGGAGGAGATCCCGGAACCCGCTCATTCTTCACCTCAGGGTTCTGGACCTGACACACAAGGGACATTCACTACAATTGATGCCTGCGCCAAAAGTGAAAATCACGTAATTTTAAAAATTGTGTACTGATAATAAAACATGTTTTTTGCACCTTATAAAATACACCTGCAGTGACTAGAAAAGTTATGTTATGCCGCTAATATAAGAATGGGCATGACAAAAGATACAAGCTAATATTTCACAAAAAATGTTTAATAAATAACCCATTTCAATTTGCGTGCCAAAGCAGAAGTCTGTCACTTAGGCTGCACAATTATCACTCTATTTTCAAAGTTCAATAAAGCCTGCCTGCCTTGCCAGCATGTCTGTCATGTGTTCGCCCGCTTCCCCCAATAAACACCCGTGCGCCGCCCCTCCCCGCGGCTAGGCTCTGGCTTACAGCACTCTGATGGCTCCATGTAAAATTCTCAGCTTACGTAACCAAGAAAATGAAAATCTCTAATTTGACCTAAGTTCTAATGTTCACTAGCAGAAAGCATAGTTGTCTGTGTGAACAAATAGCAACAGTTTCGCTGAGCCTGTATTGAGAGAGACCTGAGCACACGGTGACTGCTATTATGAGACGTGACACAACAGACTGTCATGAACAGGAAAGGGGCTGTTCTATGTAAAATGAGGTCATGTGATTTTTACAGGACAATCATCAAACCCATACCATCCCAAGTCATGAGTCGCTACACCCAGCTCACCTGCTCTATTCTTCTAAGCTGATTTGCTGGCGAAAAAATGACAGAATGTCGTCGAAAATGGCGCAATATTAATAAGATTATGCGAGATTTTAACCTATAATTATCGCGCATCGTGGATCGAAAAATCCGATACAAAACTTATAAAGCCGTGCCGATGTTCTATACTTTGTCGATAATAATCGCTCAACACTAGTCTTGATACACAAGAGAACTTCACTAACAATGGAGTGTGAGTTTCTTCTGTGTGTTGGGAGGAGAGCCTGGAACCTGCTCCTCTTCACCTCCAGGTTCTGGTACTGACACACAAGAGACATTCACTAACAATGGAGCGCAAGTTTCTTCTGTCTGTTGGGAGGAGAACTGGAATCCCCTCATCTTCACCTCCCGCGTTCTGGTCCTTGAGTGACAACAAGAGACTTTCATAACAATGGAGCACAAGTTTTCTTCTGTGAGTGTAGGAGGAGAACCTGGAATCCCCTCCTCTTCACCTCCAGTTCTGGTCCTGACCACAATGAGAGACATAGACTAAACAATGGAGTGTAAATCTCTCCTGTGTGTTGGAGAATCCTGACAAGTGAGAGTATTGGATTCTAGGTGACTCACAGAGTAGCTCAGTGGCGTGAGACCTGGAGGTAAGAATACAATTTGTTTACATTTTTCTTTTTACCCCACGTCTGTTCCATTTGTGATTTTTTTTTTGTTTTAATTTCCTGGACAACTTTGCGAAGCCAGGAACAAAATAACACAGTTTTCTTAACCATTCTGTCCATCAAGTCTTACGGTTTATTCTCTTATGTTACTGCCAGTTATACTATTTATTTGTCATCATAGCTCTTTCTACATAGATAGAAAAATAGCTCCACCATCCACACCCATATTGCATAAACCTACCATTAAAAAAAACTCTATTGATAAAAAGCACATAAAAAACTAGTGTGCGACAGAATATGATATAAAAGTAACAAATTGTAGAACACAACCAGTGCTGGAAAAGCATGGACAACCAACCCAATATCCAAGCGGATTGCTAATGATATTTAACTCCTTGTTGACATTTGACGTACTGGTACATTCTAGCAGGAAGTGTCTTCATGCAAATGGCGGAGATTGAGCTCGGCGCGATCGCTCTCGAGCAACATTTTGCGGGGAGAATAAGCGGGACCTGCACGATCTTGATATAGGACCAGTGTGTATATGTTGTATAGTACAGCTGTGCCTTCATGCTGCCTGCAACTGGGGCAGGCGTTGCTGTGACAGCTGCCATAGAGGCTACAGTAGACATAGCAGTCAGAGGTAGAATGGGGTTAATTTGGGCCCCAAGGTGGAGTTGATGGAGGGACCCACCAGTTGAGCTGTTTATTGGCCACCTGGTGGGAGTTTATTTTAGGGGCCCACCATACAGCTACTGCCTCTGTTTCTCTAAAAAGTAAAAAAAAAGTAAAACACAAATATGAAATAAAATAAAAACACATACGCCGCCTTTTCTCCTTCACAAACGCCAACCGCCTCAAAATGATCAAAAATAAATAAAGTAACCATACCTGGTATCCTCACGTACAATTCACCCCAATCCGGGCCAGAAAGTGAATGACCAATTTTGTACCATTCCCTTCCCAAGTCTTGCTTTTTTATTCCTTGCTTTGCAGTTTACAATTTATTCCGAAGCAGTTTGTCCTCCTTTTTTCCTAATAATAAAATAGATAAAATGCGCCCCCCCTCCCGGGATGTTATGGTGAAATACAAAGAAAAGTTCTCTCTGTCCTTCGTTTTGCCTTTTTTAAGTACTTAAGTTTTTTTTTCCCTCGAAAAAAAAAGGGGTTTTTCTTTTAATTAAACTGCTACAAATATAATACTAAAAAAAAGACCCGTGCACCCCAGAGGGGGACTTTCGACCCCGGGATTGAGAATTGAGCGGGAAATGAAAAGGGGAGGTGGGAAAAAGTATTTCCCTTTTCGATGTCCTTGGACATATTTTGGGCGGGAAACTTTTCGGGATCCAAAATTTTGAAAAGAGAAACAACAAAGACAAAAGCTTTTTACTTTCCCTTTAAGACAGCTTTAATTTTTCAGAGCACTGTAGCCTTGTGTACTGTATTTGCAAACCTCTACATCATATGACACCCAAGGGGTTTCAATAGGAAAAACAGAGTTAAAACACTGTAACGAGTGAGGCTCGTCAGTCCCCCCGGGCGCACGCGCTTCCCGGGCCATTTTCTTTTCCGTCCCCCGCTCCTGTTTCCCCTTTGCTGTCCCCTGGCCGGGCGCGCGGGGCCCGCTCCTTAGGGCGCAGCGCGCCCGGGTCCTCAAATTTAAAGGGACAGCCACCGGTAATAGGCCTTTTTTCCCCGGCCCCCTATCATAAAGGGCTCCCCTCTGGACCTCATTTCCGAATCCATAGCGCCCTTGTCCTAGAGTGGAAAGCTTGTCTTGTTCTGGTTTTCGTATTGCGTTTCCCCGTCCCACTGCTTACATTCTCGCTCTGAACCTTCGCAGCCTGCCCGACCTCTTGGGCCCGACCTAACCCGATTTGTCTACCGTTTTTTTGTTTCCGCATGGCACCTTGGCCCCCTCCCCAACCAGCCACACCAGGGGGAGCAAACCTGGTGAAAAACCCGGGGGCCCACTTAGATCCGCTCCCCGGTGTGATAATACCATCCTTGGGCGGTCCGTGGATCCCAACAGTTGTAAACTACCCAAACATTTTGACAGGAATTGGGGGCCTGAAGCTGTAAATCACCCACATCCGAACAGGAAATGGAGGCCCGAAACTGTGAAATAAAGAGGGAGTTACAGCTGTAGAACCCCCCCACAGCCGGACGAAAGTGGGAGTTTAAGTGTGGAATAACCCACAGACTGGAAAAAAGTAGAAATTGAAGCTTTAGAACTAAAATGGGAGCCTAAAGCTTAAAAATAAAGGGGAACCAAATCTGTAGAAAAGACAGCCTGGGCAGGAAACGGGAACCCGAAGCTGTGAAAAACACCCCCGTCCCGGCAAGAAGGGAAAACCGAAGTTAGAATAAAGTGGGAACTAAAGCTGTAGAATCACCCAAAGCCTTAACAGAATAGAAGCCTTAGTTTTAGAACGCCCCCATGGGGCAACAAATGAGAACCCGAGCTTTGAAACTAAAGTGGGGGCCTGAAACTGTAGAACTAAAATGGGAGCCTAAAGCGTAGAAATCCCCATAACCTTGACAGGAAGTGTGAGTTTTAAGCTGTAAAACCCCTCCCCACGCCTGGACAACAAGTGGGAGCCAGAACTGTAGAATGCCCTCACCCGGGGACGGGAAAGGGGGAGCTTGAAGCTATTGAACTAATAAACAGTCTGAACGGGAAAGTGGAGCCTGAAGTTGCAGAATCCCCCTTTAGCCTGAACGGGAAGTGGGAAACCCTTTTAAGTTTTTAGAACCTTCCACATCCAAAACGGGAAAAGTGGGACCTGAAGTTTTTTAGAACCCCCAAACAGTTGAAAAGGAATTGAGAGCCTGAAGTTTAGAAAAAACGTGAGCTTTTACTGTTTTTTGCCATTAAGGAAAGGGGGTTTTTTTAAATTGGGTTTTAAAGGGGTAAGTTCCCCATTCCCCAGCTCTTCTAGTCAACCCGGGTTTTGTACTTTGAGGGTGATTTTCCCAAACCACCCGGGATCCCAAACTTCAGGGTTATTTTGCTTCTTTGGGGCCCCGAAGTGAATTGGTTTTAAAGTTTTGAAAAAAGAAAATTTTCCCCCACCTTCAAATCCATTAAAAACCCTAACAATAACCCCAATTTGGGTTTAAATATTTAAGGGTCGGGATTACTGTTTAGGTTTAAGGGTTGGGTTTAGAGTTAAAGGGAATTCCTGAGCCTGAATTTTTACAAGTTTTGGGGTCAAAAAGGTTTTTTAAACAAACAGGGAAAAATTTTTGAGAAAGAATCCCTTGTTTTTAATGTTTTATTTGTGACATCCTTTCATTTAAGCCCCGGGCAACAAACCCACATAATCAATTTATACGGGTTGTTCTGTACTCTGCGTCCACTCCACTACCCTTGGTAGGGTTGACTGATATATCCCCATCCGGGTGGGGCCGAAGGCCCCAAAACTTGGGTTCCCAACTAAAAAAAGGAAGGTTATGGAAAAAGGAAGCTTGTTTGATGAGTTTTAAACCCCCCAAAAGGGTTTAAACGGGAAAGTTAGAAAATCCATAACTATCTATCAAAAACCACAGTTTTAAAACCCATTTACTTTAATCAAAGCTCAGAGCATGAACCATTCAAAATTTAAATTTGCGGAAATAAATTTTTTTTAAAAATTTTGAAAAGATAAACAAAAAAAACCGGAACTACATGTCGTTTTTAACCCCATTAGTTTTCCAATTTTTCGGGGTCCTGTCCAAAATTCCCCCATTGTCCCTCTGGGTTTTTCCGGGGTTTTTCCATGACCTCGTGCCCCGGGCCCCTTCAAATTTTCCCAAAAACCCCTATCATTCTTTTCTAGGGAATTCTCACTGCTATGCCCTTAACAAATTTTTCCTTTTCAGCGGGCCCCCAATTCCCAAACCTCTTTTTTTAATCCCTTTTTGCCCCTTTTTTTTAAAGGGGGTTTTTTGCCACAAATAAAATTCACATGGGAATTTTGAAAAATTAAATAAAAAAACATTTCACCATTCATCATTATTAAAATTCGCACTGTTTTTGTTTTGGGCGCTCCTTTAGTGATCCTTTGTTTACAAGCTCATCCCAGGGGAAAACGCCCCAGGGCTGTGAGCCCCCTCGCCCCGGGCCCCACATGCTAACTTCCCCCTTCCTCTCGGGCAGCTACTGAGGGGTTAAAACCCCCAGGTCCCGGGTCATTTTACTCCCGTCCCGGTACTCCTTAGTGTTAGTAAAAACTTTGCAAAAAAAATAAAAAAAAAACCTAATAAAGGTCTTGAAAGGGTTTAAACAGAAAAAAATTTTCCCAACTTTTTTTGGTTTCCCTGCGGGATTCCCGAACCAAGGCTTTTGTGCCGGGGAGGAAAAATTTTTTCCTCTGGGGCTACAATGTAGCTATAAACAGCTCTTTAAACAAAAAAACAGACCCTTTTTTTGACTACAGAGGGGAAAGGGAAACCCGGGTTGAGTCATTTTGGCGGTGTGCATGATATGAAATTCAAGAAAATCCCACACACACCCTTTGAGCACACAGACCCTGAAGAGCTGGATGCAGGAGGTTAAAAAAAGAGACCCTGGCAAAACCCCTTTAATAATGATGGCATGGTTTGACAGACCCTTTTTGTTTGTTTTTATATATTTTCCAATTTCCCACATGAATGTTTGGGTTTAAATCTATGAAAATTCTGAGGCACCTTAAAAGTTTTGTTTCAAAGGTTTTTTTGACCCCTCATATGGGAAATAAAACTATTTTTCCCATGGGCAAACTTAAACGTATCATTTTCCCCATTTTAAAAAGCCCCTAAAAACTTAATTTTTATTATATATAACAAAACCCTCGTTTCACACTTTTTTTAAAAACCCTGATTTCTTAGGGGGTTTGGATGGTTTTTACACTTATGGGGAGTTGTCTGAAAAAAATTTTTTAAAAAAATTTTCCCCCCTGTTTAAATCCTGGAGTTTGGCCCCTGCTCTTCCCACTGTTTCCTCCGTTTGCCCCCTTGGTTTTTTCCCTCCTGAAATCCCCGGGCCCAAACGTTCCCATGACACTCCCGAAAGCCGGATTTTTTAAAAAAACCCTCCAACAATTCCTTTAAACTAATAACCCCTTTAAAATTTTTAAAAAAGCTCAATGTGCTTGGTTTGCTCTTTTTTTGGGGGCCAGCAAGAAACGTCTTTTAAACCTTTTTTTTGGGTGATATTATCCACGTGAGGGGGGATACGCGTTGGGATTTGGAAGAACAATTTGTATCATCTTCACAAAATTGGAAGGACAAGTAGGTACTAAAGGTACGGGGAAGGAGCTGAGGGATTTATATATAGCCCCCGTAGATGGGACTAGAAAAGAGCGAGCACTAAAAAATTAAATTTGGGGGCCGACCCGAACACCAAAACCCTCCCCCAACCCCAAAATGCCGAACCCCTTTAAAATTTCATTGGGTTCAAGGGGGTTTGGGCTGGGGTTTTCCCAAGAAAACTTTAAAGTTGTAAAGTTCGTAAAGTAAACTTTTTGAGGGGTTTCGGCTCAAACCTAGGGGGGCCCCCCCTTTTTTTCGAAGCGATGGTTTCCTTCTTTTTGGGACTTTAATAGGTGGGGTATATAGTGAAAATTTATTTGAATTCCCCCCTTTTTTACCCACAGTTAAATGAGTACCCCTAAGCTCCATTAGTTGTGATTTTAAACTTAGTTTTTTAATATTTATACCCCCCCTTGCGGGTTTACAATTGGCTTAAATTCACTCCAGGGGTAAAATTTTTTTTCTTGGCTAGGGGTTTTAAAAATATATACGAAAAAATTATATTTTTAAAAAAAGGAATTTTTTTGTTTCTTTGGGAGTGATTTCTGAAAATTGCCCCCTTACCACAAAATTTTTTTCAATGCCATTTTTTAAGATATCCAAAATTTGGGGGCCATCCTTTGGGGCCAAACCCCGGGCTCCAGCCCACGCTCCCCCCATGGGTTCCCCTTGTATGTTCCCTCAATTCGTATGAACCTTTTCAGCAGGGGGAAATTTTTTGGGACTCTCCGACCCCCACCATTAAAGGGGGTTTTTCTCCCCAAAGCTGTTTCACAAAGCCCAAGGGAGGGTTTTGGTTTTAATGTTCCCGCCTTTTCCCGGTCGGCTTTTAGTAGTGATTAGCAAAACAACTCCGTATTCCCCAGCCCCTTTTGAATTCATTTACGGAGTGGGGATCTTTCTAAAAGGAGTAGAGGCTTTAGAAATCAAAAATATTCCCAAAAAAAGGGTCATTTTTTGGGGTTTTTTAGAGATTAACCCCACTCATATCAAGCTGCCAGTATCCTGTGGGACGGGCCTTTGTGATGGGAAACCCCTTCTCTCAATTAGGGCAGAGCAAAAGGGGGGGGAGAGCAGGTTGGGAAAAAGAGAAAAAGGGTGTTTGAGTCAGTAAAAGAAACAAATATTTTTACAAACCACATACCAGTTTTAATTTTTTGGGCCCCCTTTTTTTGCGCAATTGTAAAACCCCCAAGGTTTTAAAAAAGCTTTTGTGCTAAATTTTAGTGACCCAAAAGAAAAAGGTGCTTTTCACCCCCCAAAAGAGAAAATTTCTGTAGATAATTCCCTATCCGGAAGGTTAATAAAAACTGTTTCTGCTTTTTTTAGTCAGTAAAAGAAAAGGGGGTTTTAAAAACGCCACATACTAGTTAATTTTTTCCTGGTTATTTCTGTAGCGCAATTTAAACCAAAGGGTTAAAATAAGTATTTTTCCCGCGTTTGGAAAAAAAAAAAAAAAAAAAAAAAAAAATTTAAATTTAAAAAAAACATCTTTTTTTTACCGCCAAAGAAGAACTTTTTTCCCCGCAGCATAATTTATAACCCCAAGGTTTAAATTTAAACCTATTTTGCTTTTATATTCAGTAAAAAAACACAGTGTTTTTAAATGGCACCCTACAAGTAAAATTTTTCCCGGCCAAATTTTTGGGGCACAATTTTTAAAACCCGGGGGTTTCCCCAAACTTGGTTTTTGGGGTTTATTTGGATCAAATACAGGGGATTTAAAACAAATACAGATATCTTCCCCTTAAAAAAGAGTCTTAAAATTTTGAACAAAACCCGTATGTCAGACAGAGAGGTTGGGAGGGGTCTTCAGTGCGAGTGGCAGAGGCACAAACATTCCTTGGGGCACCCAAAGGGCGCAGCACAGTAAGGGGGGCGTCGCAGCCGGGTCACACGGTGAGGGCCAAAATGCCGCTGTCATCTAGCAGCCGGGGGGGGTTGATCAGCAACCCAAGGGTTTTTTGATTGGGTTTAGGGAGGGCATTAATATTTTTTGAGCGATTTCGTTGGCTACAAGATCGAGCGGTAGTCGATAGTCGGGGGCCCCTATCGATAAGGTTTTTCGATAGTGACAAAGATTTTGGGGGCGAATTTTCCATTAAAGTCTATGGGGAAAGCAAAAAAACCTTCATTATTTTAAAAACCCAAAAAAGGGTTTGGGGAAAAAACTGAAATTAACATCCACAAAAAGTCAAAAGGGTACGTTTCTACTTTTTAGGCAAACACACTTTGGGTTTTAAAGCTCGAAAAAAAGTCAAAAGGGCCATTCATAAACCCTTTTCTTGTACCCACAGCATGACCCTTAAACCTGCCCTCACCCACAAATTAAAAAATGCCAAAGGGAAATAAGATTTGAACCCTCATGTTACTTGGAAAATGGGGGCATTGAAATATCCCTGTCCCGGAAAGCAACATGAGCCCGAAACCCGCAGACCCCCCGATTTAAAAAGTGCCGGGAAAAAAGGGGGTCTTTCAACCCCCCTTTTTTGTTTTTAACTGGACATTGACAGAAATGTCCTGTGCAAAAGCAAAGACCCCGGGGCCGGGGTTAAAAGTGGGGGGCGGGAGAGCCCCCGGCTGGCGTCCGTCATCTATTAACAAGCAGGGTTTTTAAAAGCCCTGATGCGCAGAAACAAAAAAAATGTTTTGCTGAAAACAAGTACGGAAGCCCCGGGAAAAGGGGAGAACTCCAAACCTTCCTCAGTACCCATTTAAAAACCTTGGGGACGCTTTGCCCCTCCCTATGGTGGGGGAAACCCAAATTTAGCTTTACTTGGAAATTACTGGTGGTTT